>CM021104.1:142781219-142859436 GCA_007115665.2 Sequoiadendron giganteum
GATGTGACTATAATGACTATTCTTGCATAGTCTATGAACAAAAATCTCCCCTTTATAATTTTCACAAGTTTTGACAAGTCTTTCACACTCATAAATTCTTGATCATTCTACTACTTGGAGCTCTCTATTCTTATTGAAACTCTATAGAAACTCTCTCACAACAACAAGGATTTCTCTTGTACATGATCTTGTCACATCTATCATCTCAAGATAAGGGCCACAAATTTTGGTAATGTTCTTTTTTTTATATATTTTATTGATCTCAATTGTTAGCGTACTTAATATGATCTTGTATAGTATATTTTAAATCCTAATAGGGGTTCTCCTCCATAATGAGGCTTATTTCTATCACATATCTATTTGATTCTAAGTATTCCAATCTTGTTTGGCTATCCATGGAGGTGAAAACACCAAAGTGGGGGTTTGATTAAGGTAACCCCCTATACAACCTTAAAATTCTCCCTCATCCTCATGTGTGAATGTGTTGGACATGTTGGAGTTGTTATCACTCAATATTGTACCCTTGCTAAGTTGCATAACTTAGCTTATTGGTGAAACATGGGATCCTTTCTAGGTTTGTATGTCACCTATGATAGAAAGGAACCTCCAAAGAAGACTGGTTCCTTTGATACTACACCTTAAATGAAGTAAACTATTGGTTTACTAAGAAAAAGGATAGAGAAAAGATTTTTGAAAATGAGACCTAAACTCCTACTAATGTGATGCACCAAATTTTTTATTATTTTCAGACTTTAGACTGCTTTCTTGAAATACAACTAATCAAATTTTCAGCTATTTGTGCACAACACAAGTATTTGACATATCTATGTATAAGTATTTTAATGAAAGTTATGCATTTCTTTGCAATTTTAGAAGGAATAAATTGTGTTTTCTTCACAAACTAACACCTGTTTGAACTATGGCACAAACAATAACCTAAACAAACATATATTTTATGCTTGAAAATGATGGAAGTAAGACACCCATTCAAGGATTTGCACATAAAAATCACAAAAACGATATCAATTACCTCTCACACACAACCAAGACAAAAAATTTCAAGGAAAAGATGTGATTTATTGATAGAAGATTCATTTACAACAATACATGATCTAAAATCTATATTTATTTCTTGATAATGAGTTATAATTTTTTTGATTTTAGCCTGAAAACTGAAAAATATGAGCTACAATGCACAATAGAAATAGAAAGAAACTTTTCTATCTTACAATACTATTTTCAAAAGTGAAAGAACTGACTGAAAAATGATACAATGATTTATTTTAACTATCCTATGTTGGAGAGGATGTAGGATAGCATACAATCTCCTTTATGACTAGTGTTGACCGCTTCCTTAACTCTGGGTGCTTGAAACTTCTTAGTGGCAATGGAAAAAGATAAGTTGACCATTTCAACTATTATCATCTCCTATATCTGCTCCTAAATGCTTGTACATGTCATATTTTTTCTCAAACTTCCACTATAAATGCTCTTAACTACTCATTAAAATTGCTTCAACTAGCCTCTAATTCACCAAATTTCACCCTTAATGCTTGCAACTATCGTCAACTCCTTCAATTTTCCCCTTCAAAAGCTCCAACTTCTCGTTAAGATTACCCAACTACATGTTAATAGGGTAGGTGAGGCGTAGGATAATATCCTTCAATACATTTTCAAAGCTTCTTTTATTCTTCTAACCAATCACCTTTGTCCTATACCTCTATGGTGTAAAATTGATTGATCATTTGAGATTGTAATTCATGGATTTCCCCCTTTGGAATGAATATTTAAGGGGAATAAAGTGCTATCACCTAAAGGTTCTTTCACTTTATACACCATCTTGGAATGTTTCTGTGGAGCCCTATAGACTGCCACTTATCTGTTGAAATGCACAAGACAATTAAGAGGGGTGGTGGTGAATCTTTTGTATCAAATTCTTTACTTCTTAACTTAATCAATTCCTCTATATCTTCATCTGTGATTAAGTGTGAAAATAAAATGAAAATAATAGAAACACAACACAAAAGATACAAAATTTACATTGAAACCCCAATGAGGGAAAGACCATAGTGAGGATTAACTCACAGTATAGTAGTAATGCAATACTGAATACAAAAGGCTCACTGCCAGAGGAATCACTGCCCCAGTACAAAGGCTCACTACGCAGATTAAGGGCTCACTTCCTTAGGACTCACTATCCAGAAAGAGAGGCTCACTACCTACAAAAAAATACAAATAAATGGATAAATATCAACCACTAGGAGTTCCATACACTTCACAACTTGATCAGAAGATTATGAATACAATGAAGTATTGTTGCCACAATTCACTCTTCCACACTCTGCTTTTTGTACTTTTTCACACACTCTTCTCTTTCTTGGATCAAATGATGAATGGATATTGATTTCACTACAACTTGACTTGCTTTTATACCATCTTCAACCTTAGGAACATTCTCCAAGGTTGGCTATACAATTTTATTTTACAAATTCAAACTAGGTCAGCTACTCAACATTCCCACAGTGGATAAGAATGTGAGGGGACCAAACACATATTTAATTTAGGACCCAAACAACATCTTGGATCATGCACACACTTTATCAAATTGATGCAAAAGAATAATGTATCATGTAAACACCCGGTCGACCAACACTAATAAAAACACCAATGATCTTATAAGTACACGCATCACCAACAAGATAATCACATGTGGATTACTCAACATACTTCACTAGTCATTTTACCATATCTGAGAATAACTCAGATACATCCGCAAAATCTTCAACAAACTTTATTTTTAGAAAAATCTTCACTAGTCCAACCGTGACAACCAACAAAAACATAGGAGCTTTGGAGTAGGTCTTCCGGAGTGCCAAACCACAAGAAAATTTGTCAAAACACATAAGCCATCAGAAAAAGTAATCTCCCAGATCCACAAGATCTGAAACCAAATATCAAAATATTGCGAAGCCAAAACATTTCTCCTAGTCAACAACCAAATAACTTTGACAAACCAGTTCACACACCAGTGAACATAACTTTTACACTCCATCGAAAGAGAAGCTGAAACTCAGAATATACAGTAGATTTAAGCTTTTTAATACACCTATAGATCTTCATAGGTATAGAATCAACACAAAAATGTATGGACCACAATACCGGAGCATGCTTGAAACACACTTCAACACAACTTTCATTATTTCTAAATTTTTTCTCAAAATCACTTGGCAAAACCCAACTTACTCAACTTGTATAGTATTGAAATCAATGAAAACACCACCAAACACATCCATACTTGCAAAAATATCCCCATTTGTCATTGATGGAAACACATGATGTGAAAAATCATCAAAGATAGTGTACATGATTCTTAGAAGCGACAACCTGCCAAGCATAAAAATTTCACATGATTGTCTCTTCCACATCCTACATGATTTTCAGAAGTGACAACCTCCCAAGCATAAAATTTTCACATGATTCTCTCTCCCCCTTTGAAATCAATGGCAAAGTAAATTCTTTCGAAACAAAGATCTATTCACTCCCTCTAAGGAGTACACCCATATTACATACTACAACAATGCACTTCTCTACTCTCTTTGAGGAGTAGACCTCAATCATCAATCCAAAACAAAAGATTCTATGAATCAATTGGACTAATGCACCTCCATGTGCACTTAGTTCAAAGAAGGAGGGCATAAACCTCTAACTTCCCTCTGAGATACTCAAAAGTATCCTTTGGAAGGGCTTTAGTGAATATGTCTACAACTTTTTCTTTGGTAGGTACATATTCAATTCTAACTTCATTCCTCAATACTTTCTTCCTCAAGAAGTGATACTTGATAGATATATTATTTGTTATAGAATGCATCACTGGATTCTTTGAAATGTTTATAGAACTTGTATTGTTAAAATAGATAGAAGTAGGTTCATCACTCACCACACCCAAAAGGAGGAATGGAATGGACGGATGGAGGACGGAATGGAAGGAATGAGGATGGAATGGATGGAAGGAATGGATGGATGGATGGAATGGAATGGAAGGAGGACGGAATGGAATGGAATGGAGGGAATGGATGGATGGATGGAAGGAATGGAATGGAATGGACGGAGAAATGGATGGATGGAAATGGATGGAATGGATGGATGGATGGATGGATGGAATGGAAGGAAGGAGGAAGGAGGAAATGGATGGATGGATGGATGGATGGACGGACGGAAGGAATGGATGGAATGGATGGATGGAATGGACGGATGGAATGGATGGACGGATGGATGGAGGACGGAATGGAATGGATGGATGGACGGATGGATGGATGGATGGAAAGGAATGGAGCTCCATCAAACATAGGAAGCTGCAACTTGTGCGCCATATGATCTACCTCAAAAGGTTAAGCTTTTCACCGATGAACCAGAGCTCTGATACCAATTTTTGAAATACACAAGACAACTGAGAGGGGGGGTGAATCGGTTGTATCAAATTCTTTCCTTCTTAAATTAATCAATTCCACTATATCTTCAATCTATTATTAAGTGTGAACATGAAATGCAAATAATAGAAACACAACACCAGAGACACTAGATTTACGTGGAAAAACCAATGAGGGAAAAACCACAGTGAGGATTAACTCACAGTATAGTAGTAATGCAATACTGGATACAAAAGGCTCACTGCCAAAGGGCTCACTGCCCAAGTACAAAGGCTCACTACCCAGATTAAGGGCTCACTTCCTTAGGATTCACTATCTAGAAAGAGAGGCTCACTGCCTACATAAAATACAAAGAAATAGATAAAGATCCACCACTAGGAGTTCAACACACTTTGTAACTTGATCAGAAGATTATGAGTACAATGAAGTACTTTTGCCACAATTCTCTCTTCTAAAATTTTCTATTCGCACTTGTTCGCACACTCTTCTCTTGCTCAGATTGAATGATGGATGGATATTGATTTTTCTACAAATTGACTTACTTTTATACCATCTTCAACCTCAGGAACATTATCCAAGGTTAGCTATACAATTTCATTTTACAAATTCAAACTAGGTCGGATACTCAACATTCTCGTGGTGGATAAGAATGTGAGGGGACCAAACACATATTTAATTTAGGACCCAAACAACATCTTGGATCACACAAACACTTTTTCAAATCAACACAAAAGCATAATGTATTTTGTAAACACCAGGTCAGCCAAACCTAATGAAAACACTGATGATATTTGAGATACATGCATCACCAACAAGATAATAACATGTGGATTGCTCAACATGATTCACCAGTCATTTTACCATTAATGAGAACAACTGAGATACATCCACAAAAACTTCAACAAACTTTATTTTCAGAAAACTCTTCACTAGTTCAATCAAGATAACCAACAAAAATACAGGAGCTCTAGAGCAGGTCTTCTGGGGTGCCAAACCACAAGAAAATTTTTCAAAACACATTAGCCATCAAAAAAATTAATCTCCTAGATATGAAACATTTGAAAGCAAATATCAAAAGACTACGGAGCTAAAACATTTATCTGAGTTAACAACCAGATAAATTTGACAAACCAGTTCACACACTGGTGAACATAACTTTTACTCTCCATCAAACTAGAAGCTGAAACTCAAAATATAAAATCTATTTAAGCTTATGAATATAACTACAGATCCACATAGGTATAGTATCAACAAAAAAAATTGTGGACCACAATACTGGAGAACACTTAGAACACAGTTCAACACAACTTTCAATTTTTCTCAAATTTTCTCAAAATCACCTAGCAAAACCCAACTTACTCAACCTGTATAGTGTTGAAATCAATGAAAAAATTAATTACAACATCACCAAACACATCCATACTTGCAACATTATCTTCTTTACACACATTATTTTGGAAAAGTCTTGAGTCTAACTCCTTTTCCTCACATACGTTTGTAATGGTTCCTTTGGTACATTAACTTGCCATGCAACTATCATGACAAACCTATAGTTTTATTTCTACCACAAAACACTCTCACTTAATCTTTTTTTTATGATGTTGGTACGTAGATCTCCTTGAGAGAATGGAATAAGCTTTACCCTATCACTGTCCTTAGGTTTCTTAAAGGTCTGAAACTACAACCAAGACCATGCGTGACTATCCTTTCTAAAGTACTTCCTTGTCAAACTAACCATTGTTATGCATATTATTACTTCATCAGGTCCCTTTATATATGTTTCCTTTGATGGTCATCCCATCATTGCTAGGGGGAGATCTTCTATGCCTATCTCTTCATTTATTTACCATTAATTTCCTTGTGATTATATTCTTGTTAAGATCCTATTTCACTCTCACTTTTATGGCTATATTGTCATTCATGGTTGTTAGTGAAATTCATTTGGAATATTGCATGGTTCTATCTTAGACTTAAACAAAGACACCCCTACCTTTCTGCCTTATTAAGAGATATTTTAACAAAAATAGAATTGTCCTTTAGAAACTTACTACCCCTCGGCACTCTCAAGATATATCATGAATGGACTGGTTACCTGCTTCATGTCCTTACCTTCTTATCTTTTCTTTCAAGGGTTTTGAATAGGGTTTCAAATTAGCTCTTCATTCAATCTTAACATATTTCTCTTTGGGGTCATATGACATTCCCTTCCTAACTCAGTGGACTGTACATCACATTTGCAATCTATCCTTTGCTTAAAGTGATTATCACCATTATGTTCACATTTCTCATGGAAGTCCTATAATATTTGATACAATCTTCTCTTTGTTCAACTATAGGCATTCTTTATGTATCTTCTTTTTGCATGTCAACCTTGTAGAACACTATTGTTGTTTAAGCAATCATTGTCACTTTGCATCTACAACTATCTTGTGACTGTCCTCTAGAATCCAGTAGACCTTTGCATAGTTTTCTTATTGATTGTCATGCTTATTATTATCATACTTTGTATTTATGATTTTCATCCACAACTTATATCACGACTATCCCTAACTAGTGTATTCATGTCACTACATGCTTATACTAGCTGACCTAGTATTGACTATAATAATGTGTTAATAATAAAAATGTGAAGTCAAAATGTGAGCTTGTTGTCTCCTTAAACACAAAAACATGTAACTTATAAAAGTCACCTCTCCACTACACAAAGCACTTGAAAAGGAAACAATCACTATTTAAAATCAATTATTTCTATGATGTCAATACCGATACTAATTTCTTTATCCTATGGCATCCGTGAATTAGAGAAAGGTCTCTACCCTTGCATAGGATTCACATGTGGTAAAGGATTTGAATAAGGTTTGAAGATGAGCTTCAAATTTCATCCATGAGATACTTATCACTTGTCATTATCTCATACTTTCACTTGTGACCATACTATGATGGTGTATATCTTTTCCTATCATGAATCTTATTGAAAGGCTTTCCTTCTTGGGATCTTAAAATTATCTTTACCATATTTAAAGGAGTGTCATGCTTGATTGGTTTTATGTGCCCCTATCCAAGTGAATTTTTATCATTTGTGATATGTGATTTGTGATCATGGCATGATTATGGTGTCTCTTCAAATTCATGTAACATTGACCAACAATGTGTAAGTCCACTCATTGTACACTACACACTCAAAATTTTGATCTATACATACTAAATATGTGGATCTATGGCCTCATCATCATAATTATAAAGAACAACTACCACTTTCACAACCTTAACTCCCTTTTCTATTATGAAAAACTCGGTCCTTCCATGAAATTTTATCACTGTCCTCCATCATTTCATGGCTTTAATCACTACTCAGATCACTTTCATTGTTCAAAATTCTCCCTCCTATTAGAATTGCAACCCCTTTAGCATTTTCATTCATCTACTCTATTCTATGGTGTTTGTCTAGGAGCTCATAGTATGATAATGTAATCCCTAGAAGATGACCAAAACATTTTACATATGGACTATATTCATGAGATTTCAATTTACAATAACTAAGTTTAGATCCTCCTAGCCTATCAACAACCACTCTTAACTCAATCCCTACTGTTATAATGCCTATTGATAGGGGTTAATAATAGTATTTTGAATGTTCCTTGTGTTATTAAACTAATACCTAACTAAACATGTCAAATGATAGCTCATTTTCCTTCTATAGATAGTTATTATAACTCTCTAATTGTTGGCCCAAGTCAAAAGGAGAATTTAAACAAGAAATAAATTGCTGAAACAAAAGAGCATGCTGATATAAAGGAAAATGATCTTTGGTCTCAAAAACCCACACAATAGATTATAAACAACAATACTCATGGAAACTTCTTAGACTATCAACAAATGTTTTAATGACTCAAAAAAACTCCTTTTTAAGATGGGGACACATTCTTGGCCAGATATAGAGTGCATACCATGTAGCAATAGTTTGTTTGGCCTAGAATAGGTGGAAAAGGTGTGAACATACTCCTAAAATCTTCCCCCTACCATGCAATAAACTTTCCAAACCATTTGGCCTTCATCTTCAATTGCAACGTGCCTAAAATATCCCTTGAAACTTAGCAACGTGACTCCATACTTCCTCAACTTATATAGAAAACTCCTTCCATGTGCAACAAAGAAACCCTAGCATGATCTCTTACATAAGATATCAAAATAAAACAATTATTTCTCCCCTTGGCACCCAAAATACTTGGTTAGAGCTTTCTTTTCTTTTCCTTGTTTTCCCTTTTTTCTTAAAACCTTTATTCGCAACATTTTCCAAATATGTTATTTTCCTTTCCTATTTTAAATAAATCTCCATCTTTTTTTCAATATTTTAAATCTCATCATCAATATTTAAATTTTAAATTATGACTTTATGACAAATCCTAATGATAACTTACAAAAAAACTTTGCAACAAGAGTACTAAAGGACCTCACTCTCGTAATTTTTGGGTTTGATATGTACAACTAATAGTGTGCGTGTAGGAATCCTCATGATGTGCAGGCATCCAAGGTTGAGGCTTTACCTGAATAGTACCAAATTCTATATATTCTAAAATTTTCTTTCCTATAGTCTAAATATTATTTATTTTGTACATGCAAGTTATTTGAGATTCTCTGTTATATTCATTGTGAAGCTTAGCTTATTTTTCTATTTTAAAGAATTTATATTTCTAGTTCACTTGAGCTGGGTTAATTGAGGTAGTTGAGAGATAATTTTCTCCTTGATATTTCATCATTTTTAGGGTAGAACATTCCCTCATCTATATTTTGGTGAACCAAACATGAAGATCTCATATCAGATCTCTTTGTTTAACACTTCAATACATTTGATAATGTCTTCTTAGAGAAAGATTTTTATATGTTGGAAGATGCCTTGGATGATTTCCTATAGGCATCTCCACCTATTCAAAGACTAATTATAAAAAAATAACCCTTAGAATCTCCTTCCTTAGAGAATGAGGATTCCATAAATGTGATTGTAGTTTCTATGTCCATTAAAAGGCATAAGAGGCTGATCATTTACATGACTCCAACTATTCCTTCTTTGAAGAGATTCCATTCTATTTGTCTTGTTGCATTGAAAATTGATTCTTCAATTTTTTATACAAATTTTACACAATTTAAAGCTTCTTATAATGTAGTAGCACATATTTTTACTACTAGAAAGAATAAATAAATTTTTTATCAACTTGCTTCTTTACCACCTTCTCAACCAAACCTTCCTCAAGTACCTAAACCTCTAGTCAATCAACAAAGTAAATATGATCTTATCAATAAAATTCATGTTTCTCCTGATAAAATATCACTTTGGGATTTTCTTTAGACTACCCCAATTTATCAAGGCATACTTTAGGAAGCTCTTCAAAATATTATTTTATTCTCTTCTACTAGTCTGGAAAATGTGAATACATTGATAGATCATATCCGAGTCGGTTTGTTGAATATTTAATTCTATTTTCCTATGTTCCCACCTCTGAAAGTACAAAATCAAGTAGATCCATTAATGATAATTATTTATGCTAACAATTTTGGTGTTAGGAAAAATCTAATTGATATCGATTCATCACTCAATGTTTGTATTATCAATCTATTGCCTAAAGTTAAAGTTGGTTTAGTTTCTCTTGCTCATCTTCTTTATTTGTTTGTGGTTTTAATAGCACTGGTCAACAAGCTTTGGGTGCTATTATTTTTCCCTTAAATATAGGACCAATCACCATTCCTACCCTGGTGTACATTATGCAAGGACCTTTACCATATAATATCCTCTTGCGTAGACCTTTGATTCATTATTTATGATTAGTCACTTCTACCCTACATGGTTCCATTAAGTTTTTCTTAATAATCGGGTAGTTACAATCAAGCCTGACCCTAATGCTATGCATCTCTGTCATATAGCAACAATTTTCCATGCCTTAGTTATGCCTACCTTTTAGAATTATATTCCTCTACTATCTTACAATGCATCAATATCTACTCTTGTGGTGTCTTGCAAAATATACTGTTGATAAATATGTCTCTATAGAATATCCCCCTCAACAATAAAGTCTCTATTCTACTCCTACTTCTTCTCTTAAATCAAATACATGTCTAGGTGATGATTGGGGATATTTGGAATTCACCATATACTACATCAGGGAGTACAAGGTAAATCTAATCTACCTAGATATTCCAAAAATATCATTCACATCTACTAAGAGGGATGATTATAATTTTGTAAAGGAGGGTGATAAATTTAATATGGATTATGCTCTTTATACTAATCCTCCTTCTTAGGAATTACAATCCTGTTATGGAATAGGATTTAATATATTTTCTAAGTTTTTTTATGGAGGTAAAGGTTGTGGGTGTAATGAGCAAGGTTTATATATTTACAGGAAAAATGCAAGGGATGGTGAATCAGTTGTATACTTTAAATATCATAAACCCTCATTAACATTCAGATCTGCTTTAGCCCTTAAACCCTTATCCACCATTAAAACCCTAACATTCATTAATAGAATGTAAACATGTAAAGTATTAATGAAAACACATCCAAACAAATAAGAACACATTAATTACATGGAAAATCCAAGAAGAGAAAAACCATTGTGATGATTAGCTCACTAATATATGAATTGCAACATCAAATATAATAAGGCTCACTACCAAGGGCTCACTTACCAGAAAGATAAAGAAAGGCTCACTACCAAAGGAGTCACTATCTAGAAGAAAGAAGAACAGAAGAAGGGGTAGCTCACTACCAATTTGAAATACTAACAATGCATCTCTCATACATGAAAGATACGATTACATTAAAGCACAAACAACTCATCAAGCAGACTAAAATATAGACACCTTCTTCTCACTACATTAGGAAGTCATAGGCATTAAGGCTCACACTTAGATCGACACACTTGATCGCTTTCACATATTTCACATCACACACATTGCACTTAATCCACACAACAATTCTCCTTACATTATACCCTTTGTGACCTAAAACATTATCAATTAGGTTATCCTTAAGGAAATGTATACACCTCAACCATGCAACACCAAATAGGCTAGCACCAAACACTTACACAATATAAATAATTGAAGCCAAACAACACCACTACTTAAATGGGACACAAATATGCACAAACATGCTTTTGAACACTTCCTCAAACAATAATTATCCTCCACAATTAGTGCTAGCATGGAAGGTTGGCCAAACCTACACTAACACTAACATGCGACTCCAAACACACCTCTCAAGGTCTAGAAATATCTCACAAACCACACATAAACATTCCAAAATATCCATACATCTCAAAATATCCCAAAATCATCAAAATATTCACCACAACTACTGTAACCACCTGAAACTCAAGAACACCTTTATTCTATGCAACCAAAAACATTGGTAAAAACATCCAACACACCAAAAAACTTTGTGGAACAACTCAACACTTGAAAATTCAAGGCAAGGTAGATACAAAAATTATAATAACATTCCCAGTTCTACAACACTAGAACCTTTACTATGGAGAAATGTGGATCAATCTCATTTCTCTTAGACACCCTATTTCACCAGACAAACATATTGTCAAACACATCTTCCACTATAGTATGATCCATAACCTTAAAAAATAGATATGAAACCTCTGATCACCATGTCCAAATCACATGGGAATATCTTCAAGCATGAAGAAATGTGGATAAAAACACTAAACATTGCCCTATCACACTGAACTCTCTTTTATTCAAACTTTATCAAAAGCACTTAGAAACCAAGTGAACTAACTTAATCGGCAATATTAATAACATCTGTACAACACATCTGTAGTATCTACAACATACAACACTTTTCAAATACAACAGTCTCCCCAAACACAAGTCAGACCAACAACCTCTATAACTTTACTGAAGTAAGAAATCAATGTCAACACCATCAACATTGTGTTGGGATCAATACAGGCAATTCTAGACATATCATCAATACCAATAGCATTCCAATAATCTCTTTATATCAGGGGTTGGCATCAATGACAACACCCGAGAAACTCACAAACAACTCAATCTTTCAACATCTCCAAACTTCCAACAAAGGTATAAAAATCCCCTTAGAGGTTTATCCATGAAACTCTAAGACTGGACTTGGATACCACCCCATAATTTCTAAGGTGAAGCCATGGTTGAATTTCAACATGGTTTGTAATGAGTTTCTTCCTCTTTAACTAATTCATCCTAAATACATTGAAATCAAAGTAGATTATAATGAAGTTTCTCTAGGCATTTTCTCTTGAAAAGAATCTCTATAAGAATTCTTAGGTGTTTATTCTAATATTCCTTCTTATCACCATAAGCTTTGATTTCCATCTTTTGAATTGTCGAGCATACTTTAGGGAGTCTATTATGAGTTTTGATGAGAAATACTATTTATCTTATGATGGTGAGAACACATATATGCCACATCCTAGGGACCCTAGTGTTCTCCTTAAAGGAGATACTTCCAATCCTCATGGATCTAGTCTTTTGAAAAGGTAATTAAAACTGGGAAAT
The DNA here is from genome assembly GCA_007115665.2 of Sequoiadendron giganteum. Lineage (NCBI taxonomy): Eukaryota > Viridiplantae > Streptophyta > Pinopsida > Cupressales > Cupressaceae > Sequoiadendron > Sequoiadendron giganteum. The sequence continues at coordinate 142,794,191 of CM021104.1, forward strand.
GCCTTTGTTTGAAAGAATCTAAATTGCATTCTAATCTCCTGCACCATTATCTTGATATCTTTTCTTGGTCATATGAGGACATTCATGGTATTGATGCATCCATCATGGTCCATAATATCATTTTATGCTCCAATGGCAAGCCTTTCAAGAAAAATATTCATAAAATAAATCCCAAGGTGGCCTTGTTAGCCAAGATTAAGATATTAAAGCTTCTAAAAGTTGATTTTATCTATCCCATTGACTACTCATATTGGATTTTGAATATTTTAGTTGTTAAAAAACTTGATGGTCATATTCATGTCTTTATTGAGTTTCATGATCTTAATAAGGCTTCTCTTAAAGATGATTTCCCATTACCAAATATCGATATGATTGTAGATTCAACTATAGGCCATGCCTTATTTTCCTTTATGGATGGATTATTAGGATATAATTAGATCCTTATTAATCTAGAATATCAAAAGAATACAACCTTTACAACCCTTTTGGGTACCTTCTTCTATGTAGTCATGCCATTTGGGTTGAAGAATGATGGAGCAACCTATCAACATGAAATGAATCCAATATTTCATGATTTCATCTGATGACATCTTGGCTAAATCTGTGACTCACCAAGATCATGTTAAGAATATTTTCTTTATTTTTGAAATGATTCATCTCTATAAGAGGATATTAAATCCTCTTAAGTATGTGTTTTGCATGGATATTGGCAAACTACTAGGATTTATTATCTCTTGTCATGGAATCAAAGTCATGTTGGAAGTGGTTGTCATTAATGTCAACACTTGAGATTGTTGTATGTTTGGCATTGTTTTTCATTGATGAGTTGGTTTTTATTGTTTTCTTGGTGAGATTGTTGCAGTGGTTGTACTGTTGGTATTGGTTGTCAACACATAAGGAGATTGTTGTGATGCTAACACTTGGTGAGAATTTTGGAACTAGTTGTAAACACTTGAGAATTTTATTGCTTATGAGATTATTGTTTGAAATCAATTGCCATTGATGTATGGTGGTGTTTTTGATACTCATGGTTGGTTTTCATGCCTTGGTTGATGTCATTTAAAGTTGTATAGTGCATTGTTACTGTTAGTAGAGTTGATTTCATGATGATATATTAAGATGAGGATTAGAAGTATTAAAATAAGGTTTAGAAGCATTAGTATGAGGATTATAAGTATTGATGATGGTGGAGATATTTTTTTGATGATCTACTAGATGTTTTATTCTCTCTCTTTTTGTTCTTGAAGAAGTATGTGTTGTTGCAAGTTAGTTCTGGCATTCACAAGTTGATGAAGTTTTTATTCTAGAAAGTTGTGTTGAAGACTATTTGGGAGAATTTTCCACATTCCTTTGCTAATGAAGATATGATCTTGCAACTTGGGTATCAATTTTTTTTCTTTTTGGATGTTGCAATCCTATCTTTTTTAGGTCACCAATGTTGTTGATAAGGTTTATGTAAATTATAGAAGGTTGGTAGTGTTGATGGTTTTCTAGACTAGTGCAAAATATGCTTTGCATTTCTCCTAATTTATTTGCATTGATGTCTCTACTCTCGTATCTTGGTGAATGTGGTCTCAATTTTTGTGTAGTTTCTCAATTAAATTTCATTTTAAAATGGTCTGTAAGTTTATCTATTAATCTTATATCTCATGGTTGTGGATTATGTGTTTTTGGAATGAAGTATTTTTCTCTTGTGATCCACATATCTGTGGGTATTCTCTTCTGGTGTTGCATTGTGTTTGAGTTGGTATTTTGGGTAATTTGTGGATATCTAGCTGACATGGCTTGTTATGTTCCTTGCGCTATGTTCTTGAGGGTTTACACAAGCATATGAAGTTGTGTTAAGATGGATTTAGGTGCTAACCTATCTTGTTGAGGAACACATTGAGTTAAGTTAATTAGAAGTATGTTTTTGGGCTGATTGATTAAGTGTTACATGTTTCATTTACACATTTCTTTGTTGCCAACTTGAGTTTTTGAATGCTAGTGTGTGAGTTGTTTGAGATCACATTGAAAGATGTAATAATAATGCTTTTGGTTCTCTCTATCTCCTAGATAGGATCACGTGCTATATTTTTATGGTTGACTTTTTGTGATTATTGTTTATCTTCTTCCATGTTGACCTAATTGATATTGTGTAATGTTGTGGAGGATATAAATATAATTTCAAACTAGTTACAAAGAGTATGAGAGTGGAATGTATTGAATATCTTAGAAAAGAAGTAAAAAAGTGTATGGAAGATAGGTCAGATGCACTTTAATGCCTCAGTCAACAGAGTGAATTGTTGAGAAATATTATAAATTTCTTAAATCTTTGTATCATTATTTGAGATAGTGAATCTCAACAAGACCTTGTATCTTGTCCTGAAGTTGTACACTTCAGTCTGCAAGTTGTTTGTATCTTTCCCTAAGATTGTGCACCTTAGTTTGTAATTATTTTGGCAATGAGCCTTATTTTGTAAGTAGTGAGCTTCATATATTGTGTTAAACTCTCATTGTGGTTTTACCCTCATTAGGTTTTTCACATAATCTGGTGTCATATTGTGCATGTGTGTTCCTTGTTTCATATTTCATTGCTACTAATTTGGTTAAGAGTTGAATTATTGTATCTTTCATTACTACTGATTTGGTTAAGGGTTGTTGAAATTGTTAAGAGATTAAATTTCTATATCTTTCATTGTTGTTGATCTATTTAAGAGTTTCTATTTTGGTTAAGAAGCTTGAGTTGTGCAAAAGGTCTTAATTTCCAGAGGGGTTTAATTTTTTGAAGATACTAATTCACCCCCCTCTCAGTATTTGGTGTGTTCAACAATTGGTATCAGAGCCAAGTTCCTCTGAAGAAGCTTAATCACTTGAGGCAAAGGTTTGGGACAACACATGATAGAGCTTACAAAGGTCTTAGGTTTTATGGGATAAATTATACCTTTTAGAAATTAAGAATGGAATTCCATTTAAAGTCTCTAGGGTTTGGTGTTTGGTAATCAATCAAGGATGGTTATATTGCTCCTACTACTCCAATAGATCCTGATGAAATTAGGTTATATGAGAATAATGAAAAGGATAAGAATGTTATCTTATGTGGATTGGTTGATTCAAAAATTTTGAACATGATGAGTTATAGTTCTTCTAAGGATGTCTGGGGAAAACTTAACAACATCTATGAAGGAGATTCCAAAGTAAAGCAAGCTAATATGCAAATTTTTAAGAGTAGATTTGAGACCCTAAGGATGACAGAGGATGAGGACATTACAAGTTATATGATTCAAGTTCATGAAGTTGTTACTAGCATGACAGGTCTTGGTGGTTTTGTCAAAGATGATGAGATTGTGAAGAAGGCTATGAGATCTCTTCCTAAATCTTATAAGGTGTTTCTATTGAAGAATATGAGGATTTGGATCAGTACTTTGTAGATGAATTTTTTGGTGCTCTCATAGCCTTTGAAATGAGAGAATTTGATAAAGATGTTTTGAAGAAGGAAGGTACATTCAAAACTAGTAAAAATATAGAAGATGAATATATAGATCATAATGATGACTTTGATGAGGTTGAAGAAAACTTTGTAAGAAAATTAAAGAAAGACAGTGACAAATACAAAGTTAAGTTAATTTTCAAGTGTTTCAATTGTGGAAGGATTGATCATTTTAAATATAAATGTCCTTATAAAGAATCAGAAGATGATAACTGTAGTCCATTTTTAATGCACAACTTGACATTATTTAAATATTACTTTTAAATAATATTTTTTGGTCCTAAGTCAAAATAAGAAAAATGAGGAATGATGATCTTTTATCCAAAATTATTAATAAATATTATTCCTCAGCTTGAAGTTCCATGCCAAAAAAACAATGAATATAATTATACTTGAATTTTGACACTAAAAATTGAAGGCAAACTCACACTACAAAAAGAGAAAAGCTAAAGTTTGGGTACTAAAAGTTAAGGGAAAAGAGTAAAATATGAGGAAGACTTCATGAGAGGGGGAACACTAGGGTTTCTAGCTACTGGTGTCATTTACACAGTAGTTAAAAAAATATTATAGTGGCCAAGGATGGATAATGAGACATTAGTGCAATGCAATGGATTTTTTGTGAAGTGATCTTCAACTCTATACATGAAAGAGAGGTATGTAAAGATTTGTGTGTGGGAATTAGCATGCAAGATTGAATGGAAAGAGTGGAAGAAATGATAGATTTTATGAATATTAGTTATATTTAGCCATGAAAGTACATGAAAGGAGGTGGATGTTGGGAATAGGGAGAACTAGGTTTGTCATGTGTAAATATCTTATTTCATTTTCATTATCAAATGAGATACTTGTGGTTTTTATTATGGTATATTTTAGATGCCATCCTCTTGTTACTATATCTAGAAAGGTACTTGTAGCAACATGTTTTAAAGTTTCCAAGGATGATAAGAATCCAAGAAAAAAGACAAGAAAAATCCATAAAAAACCCTAAAACACAAAAACCTTGAGGTTTTACATTCTAGCTTCACAAATAAGAAAGAAAGGGTTGAAACAAAATTATTACTGAAGGCTAACATTTTGGGAGATAAGGAGGAATTGGAATCAAATGTAGATGTAGATTTGGGTTTGCAAGAGAAGCCTTAATCTTCAACTTGACATATGAAAACATGATTGAAAAAGATAGCTTGTCACATTACATGGTTGTTCTAGTGTGTGCAAGAGAACCATGTCTTATAGAATACATAAAACAATAATGGACATAGAAAAAGAAATTTGTCACCATAATGAAGATGATAGTGGTTTTATAAATGAAGGGAGTAATAGATAGAGTCTCATGAAGCATGCAAGGTTACACAGGTCTCTTGATAAAAGAGGGTCCAGTCTTGTTATGTTATTGATGAGATCAAACCAAGGGACTCTCCAAGATAACTACATAATTCACAAAGTTCAAACCCTATATGCTGAAGAATAAGAGTAGGATCAGAGTATTGGAAATATACCAAATATAAGTGTGCAAAGTTTCAGTCATGAATAGAAGGAGTGATCCAAATAAAGATGGATTAATGTGTGTAAAGTCTTCATCTATTGATGATAGAGGAAGAAAATGCCTATATGTTCACAATGGATAGTATCAAGAGGAGTCTTCTCTTACGGTAAAAGGGATGACAAAAAGGATATATAAATATATATATGAACCTTGTTCTAAAAAACTCAAATTTCAAAGGAAATTAAAATGAATCATTGGAAAAGACTATGCCGAACCTATAGTTTCCCATATTAAAGAAAACAAAAAGAATATGTTGAAGATGGAATAATGATAACTAGGGATTTAAATTTGACACCAAGACAACCATGACTATCTTCAAAGTTTAAAATACAAATCATACCATGAAGAGTACACAAAAATGACTATCCCACAGTCATAGAAAGTAGTTTCAAAGGATAAAGGGTAGATTAAAAAGATGATGCCATGGAATGGAGTTAGAATTATAGTCACTTCAAGGAAAAATCACAATCAAAAGGCAACAGACTATGGAAAAATCAGATCTAGGGAAATATAAAAGTCATTGACAAAGCACATGGAAAAGTGTATAAAGGGGAGCATTGAACATAATTTTGTTTAGGATGTGGGCCACCTTATTGAACTTTGTGGATGAGATTGTGAGCCTTATCATGATGTTGCAGAGGTAAGGTTATGGATCCACTCAACCTATGTGGAATTGTGTTCAAAGTGTGGAAATAATATATCAAGATCCATAAACAACCTATAGTTTTGAATTAAATGAGCTGCATATACAAAGTTATGAAAGGTAAAATTATAGGCAAAGGAAGATATTCATAAGATTTGAAAAAAATGACAACCTCATACATGAGTAGAAGAAAATGATAAAAAAAATGATTGAAGCAATATGACATAGGGATAGTCCATTCATAAGGGCACAACAATATATTTAATGAAGAACTTGTTGACTATAATCATGAAAGTGGGATTATAATCTAGGGTAGTGAGCTATCAAGTTAAGAACAATGATTTATGATATCAAGCATTGAAAAGGAGGTTTCAAATCTTTGTGAGACACAATGAGCATGTCTTCAAGAACAATGACAGGGTAGCAAGTGTAGGGGCAACATCATTCAATTTTTAATAGTGAAAAAAAGGGTAGTCAAAGGTCATATTGCATGATGAATAACAAACCTATGAGACCTATGAAGTCAAGGTACAAAAGGTAGTTGAATTTTCATGAGAAAAATGATAAGGGATAGAAAACAAGGCTGGTGCCAATACATGAATGGAAAATGAGAAAACTTTGATAGTAAGAAGGAAAGTGAACTCAAAAAGGGGTAGAGAATTAAATGAAAATAGGTGAATCTCCTTTATTTTTTGCATAGTGAATGTCATGAATGGGAAACCAATAATATTCATATAAAACATGAGAAGTAAATTAGAATGCATGAAAATGTATAATAAGAGATGAATGATATTAGACAAGTACTAATGGTATGAGACATAAAAATAGAGATAAGCAGAAGGAAATCATGACAATCCCAAGCCTTAGAACATAATTCTTATCATCCATAAAGGGAAGTCACTAAATTTGGAAGACAATCCTTACACAAAGGATAACAGGTTCTTGACATTATAAGGGAAGTGATTTATAATGTTAAGAACAAATTAAGTGTTAATGACAACAAATTGATTATATTTAAAGAGAAGAAAATTAAGTATTTAAAGAGAAACAAATTGGGTATTTAAATAGAAACAAATTAGGTGTTAAGGATGAAAAAATGATTGTGTTAAAGAGTAGCAGATCGATTGATAAAAGAGTAGAAAAAGGTAGACCTTAAAAGTGATCATGTCTTAGAGGACAACCACCAAAGGAGGATATTCAAGATATGTTTGAAGGAGAAACAACTTGATAAAACAATCAAAGGAGCAACATTCATTGATGAATGCATAGGAAAAGTCAAGAGTTTGAAGGGGTAGCCAAGTATAGAGGGAACATTCCTAAAAAAGACAATTGCTTTAAATTTAGATTACAACCTAAAGATGACAATCAAAATAGTGCTTATAAATCATCAAATATGGAGGATAGAATTTTGATTAAAAGTGTAAATTACACATTAAGAGGCAGTCATTGTGATTTTTGATAATCTTGAAAGCATGATAGTAGTCAAATTGATAAAGGGTAGCTTAAAAACTTTGATCACTATGACAACTTTGGTAGTGAAATGATGCATGACTATGAACCTTTTTGAAGTTTATTGTCTTTGATTTTAGATTGTGTGATTATAGAGTAGATGAGAACATGTAAGGATAGTCACCTTGATACAATCCATGATGTATGCAACAAAGACATAGGCAAGTCCTCACATGCCATATTTTAGAAAACCATCAAAGGATAATGCAAGGGCACTCTTAGACTTAATTAAAGAACCTAGTTATCTTCTCACATGTTTAGCATCATGGAAGGGTATGTATGAGTTTTCAAAAGTTAAATAATTTTTGCATACTTAGGTTAGTGGAAATTTGAGGCAATTTTGGCCTCTTTTAGAGGCCCTCATGGTCACAATTGAAGTTAGGGAGAGTTTGAGCCTAAAATCATGCAAATTGGAGCAGCTTGAGGGCCTTAAATAAATGATTTTTTTACCTTATACGCCTAGCCAGTTGAATTTTCATGCAAATTTATTGATGACTAACATTCCAATTAATTTCATGCAATTGTGGAGATTAGTTCAAGTTTAGTTGGAGGTGGATTTTTAAAGATTTAAATTAAAGTCAACAAGACAACAATTCAAGTCAACTCCTCTTCACCAAAGGTTACATGAGTTGACATTTAGTTCAAATCTCCTTACACTTTCAATGACTTCCACGAGGTGCAACCTCTTTCATAAAAAGAGAATTTTATAAAGCAATCTTTCAAATCATTTAGAGTAGTTCTTTCATTCCTCTTTTTGACTTATGCAAAAGAGATGTATTGTAACTCATTATGAGATTCATAGAGTAGAAAATTTATGTAGTTTCATTAGTATTTTCAAATTTGTACAAGCAAAAACTCATTTTTATCAAAAAGAAGCAAGTTTTCCTTCTCAAAATTCTTATACTGGATGGTGTTATGAATGATTTTATTTAGTGTTTTTGATTTTAGTATTGAATCCTTGAGTTAGGTCTCACTTACGATATTTTTTTATTCAATAATTTGAAAAAAATTATGCAAGCCATGGGATGTGCAAACTGATTTTAGAGTTTGTAGTTTTAAAAGCACATTGTTTTTGTTGGAAATATGGGAGACTCGCAATATGAGCATGGAGTGTATATAGGATTTTTTGACTTTTCCACTGTTTTTATTGATGCCAACATTGTGGGAAACATATTTGGTATATCGGAAGTTGATTTTTACCAGAAGTGTTCTTTATTGATGATCTAGTATGTTGGTTTTTGAGTCTGATATTCACCACAAGAAGAGATATGACTCTACTCTCTTAATCTCATTATTATGAATTATTCAAAAAGCTATATCTAGGATCTTGAGAAGTTTGTATTAGGTATAAAAATTTATCAATGATAGATTTTAACTCTATATACTAGAGTTGTTTCTTTGTTCAATATACCAACATGGGAGACTCCACATTTTCTTAGGAAGAACATTCTAATGTTGCAATTCTAATGGTAATCTCTCTAATGTTAATGTGATGAGTAACTGAATTAATATTAGATTCATAAGGCTTTTACCTTGATAAGTGTGTGTTGGTTTGGATTTTTTGTGATTAGGTCCTATTCTTGGTCGACCTAATTAATGACATGTATGAAGAAGAATAATTATATGTTGCAGATGTTAGTTGGATCCCTTATAGATCTAAGTCGACTTGGCTAATACACCACATGGATAAAAATCTTTTAAATCTTATATGGTGTCGACAGGAGCTATTTTGATTGGTTTGTTTACATATAATTAGGCTGACCTAATTGATGTATGAAATATACTTTTATCTATATAAGAATTTTTGGAGTTGAAGAAGTGTGTGTGCGTGAGCGAAAAAAAGACGTGTATGAGATGAAGGATATCAAGAATGTGTGAGCTTAAATGATTTATTAGTTGTGAGTAGTGTTTTGTGGAAGGAGACACAAATCAAAGCATAATTGTTATGTGACTACTATGCATAACAATAATTTACTTTTAGAACCTCATTAGAACTGAACACAACACATAGAAGGTGCATTCCATCAATTCATACTCTTGGCAATGTGGCATATATTTTCATATGTTGGCAGTTAGCCATTTCATTTTTGTATTATGGTTGTGAGCTTCTAAGGACATTGAGTCCTAGCAATGAGCCTTGTAATATTTTATATCTGGATATATTATATTGTGAGCTAATCCTCACCATGGTTTTTCCCATTTTGGGGTTTCCACATAGAGTTTTGTGTTTATGTGTTTTATGGTGTGATGTTCACTTTAATGTCTTCATTATGGTTTTTAGTCATATGTGCTTTAATAATTGGATGGCTTACAACTAAATGGTTTAATAGAATACTAATTCACCCCACCTCTCAGTATTCCAAAAAATCAACATTTTTCCTACAACAAAACATGAAACACAACCTCTCCTTGAAACATTTTTCTATAAGTTGCTCAAAAATTGAGTTGTGCATAGGGAAAATTAGTTTTTGAGAGAATTTTTGAGTTGAACCAGTAGGTATAGGTCTTAGATCATTGGTGCATCACCTCCTAGCATTAGTAATCATTTCATTTTAGTTCTTATACCCCTTTTGCTGATTAGGCAATAGTTTTTAGGAAGTTCATTAGGGGAACCAACCCACTCTAGAGGTTCATCTTCACTATAGGCAACCCATACCCTGAAGATGATCCAATGTTTCATAAGATAGATGATTTTAACACTTAGCTAAAGGGTGTTATCCTCATGACAACAATAAAAGAAGAGAGAAAGTTAAAAGAGGTCTCTATTCCAAGGAAAGTAGTTATTCCTTAGAAGATGAGGAGAATGATTCAAATGATGAAACCCTTTTTTATGGATTTTGAAAGTGGTGACAAAATTTGTGACTTTGAAGAATGTAAGAAGTTTGGCTCCCTGACTGATGAAGATATGTTTTCTCTAGAATCAAATCTTAAGTCAATGGAACCTAAAGGTTGGGATTTCAAACTAGATGATTAGGAAATAGATTTCTATGAAAAAATTTGATCTACTCTATAAGATCTAAAAGAAGAAAGGACACTAAATCATAAATATAAGATCTTTCTTGAAAAATGAAAGGAAGAAATTGAAAAATTCAAAGCTCAAGTAGGAGGCAAAGAATGTGAAATCAAATAAAAAATGGTAGAAGGGGTGATTTTTGATTTGAAGGTTAAGTTCAATGATAAGGTAGTTGAATGATTAAAATTTGAGGAGGAGATTGTCACTCTGAGAAATGAAATGAAAAGAGAAAAAAGAGAAAATTGACAAAGGAGAAAAGTATAGTCTTGATAACTTACATGATAGCTCCAATTAAGAAGGTTTTGAACACCCCAAATACTAAGAGGGGGGGTGAATCAATATTCCCTTAAACCATTCAAGAATTAAACATTCAATCAATAAAACATATTAAATTACAGTAAAAAAATAAATCATGAAACATTAGCAACATCACATAACGCATGAACATCAATATTTTTATGTGGAAAATCCAAAATGGGAAAAACTATAGTGAGGGTTAGCTCATAATATATTATAACTGGTTATAGTATATTTATAGAAGTGCTCACTATAGGTGGACTCATTGTCCACAAAGATAAAAAAGATAGAAGAGAGATGGTGGCTCACAACCTATTTTGAACTGTTACAATTGCATCTATCATATGCATGAAATACAGTTCCAATGAAGCTCAATAAAATGACTTTACACACTTCATTTGATTCAGATCTAACTCTCTAAACTTCTCTACATTTGCATCACTATATTCTTTAAATCAACATTCACAACTTAAATTCACATTTCTTTTATAATATTCACATGTTGAATATTTACATTACATATCCTATATTAATATCATCCATCATAATAATGAAAATATCTGACATATGTATCCATATCAACTCTAAAATCAATTAGGTCGATCTAATTAGATGTAATACTCAAATCATAACCTGTCAGCTCAAAAATATTTCATCCACACAACATGCTACAATTCAAATCTCAAAACAACTTGAAATATGTTGGAATGGACCTATAATTCATACCACATAAGAATAAAAAACTTATTTATCCTTCACATACCTTCAAACCTATTAGGTGACCACAACATAAGACCTAATAGAAAAATCCTTTAACTATGTATCCACATCTCAACATGTGGACCTCAAAAATTGATGCCAACTAGAATCCATTCTCTATTTCCATTTGGTAACTTATCCTTAAAATTTCAAAGCCAAAAAATCATCCACAAAGACATGCAAAATCTCCTACACAATTGCATTGCACATAAAACAACTATAATTTCTAGGCTGAACTTCTGTAACTCATATATCTTAAACCATTTGTAAAGACATGATGAAATCTTGGAATTAAATACATCTAAAATCCATGAAAATAATGTTAGAAATGTAGAGTGAAATCTTCATTTTTAGAGTGGTGTAGACCCAAAATTTGGTGCTCTATAACACTATATAATTAGAATTGACACTTAATCAATTTCCCACACAACTGATATCTCTAGATCAAACCAACTTGGAAAATGTGTTCGTCAACACCTTGAAAACCTATTAGAACTAATCAAAATTTCTTGCAACCAAAATATTCATGTAAATCACAATGTTGACATAAATTACAACACTACAACACATCATTATGTACCTTCCATGCTCATGTTTCCAAACAACATCATCAATGATAATCTCTCCAAACTTCCAATATTCTCCCCCTTTTCATTGATGGAAACATGCCAAAATCTCTAAAAACATTCTCCAAAATATTCTCCCCCTTTGACATCAAGGGAAAAGGGTTCCTATACAAACTATTTTGACTTTCACCAGAACTCCCTCTGAGAAATGTGTACCTATATACAAATTGAAAATAATAGATTGACTCCCTATGAGTCATATACTAGAAAAGAATTCCAAAACTGTACTAGAACAATACTATAAAGTCCACATATGTACAAAGAATCTGAATTGAAATACAAGAAATGCATAAAAAGTGAGAAATAGGTCAACTAGAGGTAATTGATGCCTATAAATTTTACAAATGTGCTCTCCATGCTTGCCTTCCATCTTCCCATTCTCTCTTGACTTCAACAGGAAATCTATTTTGTGTTTCAAAATCCATATGTAGCTCTTCTCCCTCTTCCGGAGTACCAAGTACAAAATTCATCTTCTTGGCTTTGTTCATAATCAAAAGAGCTTTTGAAACAATTATAAATTTAGGATTGATGAGATCCCTTACCTCTCCAAACTATAGAATAATGTGTTTGTTTTGTGCGTGCAGTTGAAATAATTTCTTATGAAGATCTTCTATTGCATTTGTTGTCACATCAATTAGATTAAGTGTTGGATCATAGGAACTTGAGATCGTATCAATTTGTGACTCAATAGAGTCCATATCCTTCCTTATGCTCTGTATGGCTCTAGGCCACTTCATTCCATACTGATACAAATCCTTTTCCTCATCAATGCATCTTTCAACATCCTTTAACAACTATAATTTTTTTTATGTGCAATGGAATATTTCTTTGTAATTTATAACATTTTTTTATCATCGATTCTCTTCTCTACTTCTTCTTTCAGTCTAGATGCATAACCCTTAAAGGAATCAATCAACAGTTTGATATTTTCCATATCAAAGAGAGATGTGTCTATACTTGCATCGACTATGGTCTCTTCTAGTTGTTTCACTGCTTCTTTCATTAGTTCTCTTCTTCTTTGGTGTGTTTCATTGAATTCTTTCCTCACAAATGCATGAAACACATCTCCTAGTTGTAGCTTGTGGATGGGAGAGATCTTATCTAAATCAATGTTACCTTCTTGCATCGACAATTGTAGTAGTTGTGAAGACAAAACGTGTTGGAACTTGGGTTGCATACTTAAAAGATTCTTCAAGGAATCTTTTGGGGAGCTATAAGATTCACTTGAAACATTAGTTGTTTCCACAACCTTCCCCTTTTCCTCAACAATTTCAAAGTTAACTAGTTTTTATTTTTCTATATGTGCACCTCCAAATGCATCATTATCTTCATCTTTCTCTACATATTATTCTTCTTTCTTAGCATCATCATTCTCTTCCTTATCTTCCTCTATAGGATTTTCAATTTTTACTTGAGGAGTAACTTATTTTTGTACAAGAGGAAGAGTGATGATATTTTCCTTTGCAATGTCTTCTCTGATCACTGCATCCTCACAATTTCTTTCTATCAAGTCCTCCACTTTTAGAGGTGTGTTGTCTAGTACATTTTCTTCATTTTTTTCATTCCCATGTTGAATGTCATCTGATTGTACATCTTCTTCAATGTTTGGTTCCAAAGCAAGGGTCTCCATATTCACTTCTTCTCTAGCCTCTAGTATCATCCCCAGTTTTTGAGCTATCTCCTATGCTTTGTCATTTCTTTTCTTTTTGATTCCTATCACTTTTATCTCTTCCCATAAGGGTTTTCAAAATTTCCTTAGTTCTTATCTCCTTGTTAAATAATATGGCTAATGTGGCTCTATCATCCTCAGATAGAGGAGCACTTACTCTTTCCAAATCTTCTTCTTTAGCCTTCCATCTTTTATAGCTTATTGCCTTCTTTCTAGCATGATGTTCCATAAATATTTAGGTATATGTTTCTTGATGTTCCATATGTCCACCTCAAGAACAACAATGTATTTGACTATATCTTTAATAATGGTGACCTTGTCTACCTCATATGCATATTTATATAGAGTTGTAGTCTCTTCCAACATATCATTTTGCAAAATACTATTAAAAATGACTCTAATTTCATGGGGGAATGAGGCCTTACCAGTTCTATTTTTTTTTTCCTTTGCTTTGACTTGGAGTCTTCTTCTTTTGACTTGATTATTTTCCCTTCTTCTCTTGTGATCCTTTTTTAGCAACTTCTTTCCTCATATGCACAACAAAATTTTTCTTTTCTTACTCTATCTCCTCTTCACTTTCAATATCAATAATGTCATATCTTTTTCTTTTGGCATTTTCTTCACCTTGTGAAGCATCACTTCTTCTTCCAATTCTTATTCTTCTGCTAGACTTATGCCTATACCCTTCTCTCTGATTTCCTTTTGTTTTAATCTTCTTTTGGTAGGGGCAAAAAATGGTGTAGCATCAATACCTTTCCTCTTTTCAACCCTTGTAGTGTGCACAATCGGAGGGCTGCAATTTTTCTCTTTTTTTTGCAATAGTTGGCATATTCTTGAAGAACTTTTGGACAAAAGGAGGAGTGGTAGCTATACTACTAGATTTTCTTGTGCTTCCAAATCCTTCTGCAACACTTAAATTAACCTCATCTCTTTCTCTTGCATAATGCACTCATTCTTTTTAAATTCCCATTTCCTTAGCATATACATCAACCATCTAATCAAAATTCTTCTTGATTATAGGTTTTATTTGTTCCATATGTACTTCCATATATTTTTCTTCGTATGTGTCATACCTTGCTTTAGTTTCATCCTTCAGACTCTTCAACAAAATTCTAGCATAACCGATTATTTCATGTTCATTAATCTCATATCCTAGTGCAGGGATCCATATTGTCCTTGGTTCCACTACTTCCATCATACACTCATTTGTTGACACTAGGAAAGTAATGTCATTCTATTATTTCTCAACCATTTTTCTAGGCATCCTATCCCTTTCATTCATTATCTTTTAGAAAATGAAAAAGAAAGTAGTAAGTGCTTCATCTTGTGCCTTCCCATCTCCAAGTCCAATGATATGGTCTCTGATCTAGTGGGTAATAGTTCTACCTCTGAGCCATGTCACATTCTGAGTTTCAAGTATTTGCTTTATAAAATAGAAAATTAAACATACCACCAAAGTCCCATACTTGAATACATATTTCTTTTCCTTAGTTTGGTTTAAATTTGATCCATCAATTGTTGCCTAAGAAAATCACAAAGATCATAGTCTACACCATTTTCAACCATCTCATATGCCACATTGATTATGGTCAAAGATATTGAATTGTCAATATTTGTGAATTAAATTTTATAGCCAATCATCATTATTGCATATCTCACAATTGGATTTCTAATGGGATTCATTACTAGATCTCTTTTGTCATATATAGCACCTATCCTCTCCATAACCACTTCATTCTTAATAGATATTATCACAAGAACTAGTTTGATGGAGCATAGATTAGTAACCTATCTTATCACTTAGTTATCAACCCAAGCATATTAGTCGAAAAAAATTGATCATGGATTCTACTAAGTTCCATTCTAACCCACTTTCTATCAAAATACAAATTAGGGAACCATTGCCATACATCTAATTTATTCATGACTAGGTTTTGAAATTATGTCTTTAGGGAAAAGTTGTTGGAGTTGAGAAGATACAACACCATAGAAGCCCAAAAGATCTTTGCAAGCAAATAACCTATTACAAGGAGAAACAAAGAGAAGCAACAAAAGAAATGCTCAAGAATGTGGAGCAATTTATTCACCTGAAAATGTAAAATGAATTAATGATACAAATGATAGTTTTTAACTACATATAGATGAAAACCCTAAAAAGGAAAACCCTAGGCTTGCACAATAATAATTAATTATTATGCACCTAATGTTAGCTTAAGTGAAAAAGAGTTAAAAGGAAACTTTACATAATTAAACAAATATTGTTTAATTAATAAAGTAAATGTCCAATTACTCTAACACCCCCCTTAAGATAGACATAGGGAGAAGCTAAAACCTAGAAGAAGCTACTGAAAGCAAAAGCAATGGGTCCTAGCAACAAGGCCATATCAGGTACCCAAGTACAATGAAATCTCTATGAAACGGAGAAAAGGAGAAAACCCAGTGGGAAAAACTCCTCTCCAAAAAGAGACAGAACAACATGCTGAAAGAAACATGAAGGAAGGAAGGCCTCATAAAGAGCCCCCAAGGACAACTTCCTTCACCCCAAGCATAGAGTGCAACTGAAGATAACGCGGAGATGCAAAAGGTATCGTGAAGATGTCTGCAACCTGCTCGGCAGTGGGAACATACTCCAAGGTGAGAGAACCATCCTGAATCAACTATCTGATGAAATGCATATGAAGCTCAATGTGCTTCATCTGCTGATGCTCCACCAGGTTGCGCAAAATGTGTATAGCACTTTGATTGTCACACCAAAGAATAGTGGGACTATCAGGAGGAAAACCAAACTCAGTCATCAATTGATGAAGCCATAAAATCTCCTGAATAGTGAGCACAACAGCTCGGTACTTAGCCTCTGTAGATGATAATGCATGAGCAGTCCACTTCTTGCACGACCATGTGATAGGACCAGAGCCAATACAAAAAACAAAGCCAGAAGTAGACTTCCGATCATTGACATCACCAGCCCAATCCGAGTTAGTGTAGCCAACAATGTTAGGATCCCCTAATATGTAGTGAATGCCATATGAAGTGGTGCCCTGAATTTACCTCAAAATATGCTTGGTAGCTTGCCAATGACTCTCATGAGGATCATGTGAGAATTGAGAGAAAAGACCAACCACAAAGGAAAGATCGAGACAAGTGTGAGTTAGGTACAACAAACTGCCAACCAACTGCCTATAAAGTGTAGAATCTACTAAAGGAGTGGGGCAAGTAGTAGTCAAAACAACCCCTGACTGAAAAGGTGTGGGGGTAGGCTTGCAATCAAGCATGCCAAAGCATTGAAGCATATCAAAAGAATACTTCTGCTAGTAAATGGAGATCCCCTTTGAAGACTGAATCACCTGAAGACCAAGGAAATAATGCAGAAGGCCAAGATCTGTCATCTCAAGCTGCTCCATCAAGGCTAGCTAAGAATGCTGAATCATAGAGGATGAGCTACCTGTGATGAGAAGATCATCAACATATAGCACAAGAATTAGGATCTCACCCTCAAGATGCTGAATATAGACTGTGTGATCAGAATGACAATGAGTGAAACCAGTGGAGAGAAAAAAAGAGTCCATCTTCTCATACCAAGCCCGAGGGGCTTGTTTGAGACCATATAATGAACGCTGAAGTCTGCAAACCAAAGAAGAATCATGAACAAATCCATGAGGCTACTCCATATAGATCTCCTCCTATAGGTCACCATGTAAGAAGGCACACTTCACATCCATCTGAAAAATGAGCCATCCTCTAGAAGCTGCAAGTGATAATACAAAGCGAATAGAATTCTTCTTGGCGATAGGGGCAAATGTCTCAGAGTAATCAATACCCTCAACCTGTGAGAAACCCTTCACAACAAGACATGCTTTGTACTTATCAATAGAACCATCGACAACATACTTGGTGCGATACAACCATCTTTCTGCCCTTAGGACGAGGACAGAGATCCCATGTATTATTCCTCATCAAAGAAGAATACTCCTCCTCCATAGCACTATCCCACTCAGGGTGACCGGTTGCCTCTGAAAATCTCTGAGGATCCTCTAAAAGAGGATGAGTCAAAATAATAGAACCCGTAGTATGAGAACGGGTGCGACGAGTGTCTGAAGGGTCACCGGCCATAGATCATGTTGCCTCAATAGTAAAGTGAGCCCATTTGGGCCTCTGAGGTGGAGCAAGTGAAGGTGGAGATGGTGGATCATCAATATCCTCATCGGAATCATCCTCAAAATAATCCTGAAGAGCTATAGTGGGTGGAGTAGGTAGTGAAGTTGACACTAGAGATAGGGTATCAACTCGAGGAAGGCGCTCATCAAACTGAACATCCCGTCGAAACAGGACCTCTCTGGAATCAGGATCAAACAACCTGTATGCCTTAACATCCTCACAGTAGCCGAAAAATATGAGGGGTCGACTCTTCTGCTCCATAGCTCTCCTCTGAGCATCAGGAATAAAAGCCCATGCCTCACTACCAAATACTCAAAATGATGAAATATCAGGCTTGTCATGAGACCAAGCCTCCTTAGGAGTCATATGTCGAATCGCCTTGTGAGGCATCTGATTCTGAATATAGTTGGCACAATTGACTGCCTCAGCCCAAAAAGATGAATCCATGGACTTGGACTAAATCATACAATTAGCCATCTCCCATAAACAACTGTTCTTTCGCTTAGCGATGCCATTTTGCTAAGGGGTGTAGGGAATAGAAAATTGATGCTGCAAACCATGCTCAGTGCAAAAATCTTTGAAGGCCTGATTCACATACTCTCCCCCATTATATGTACGTATCCGCCGAATAGAAAGACCAGACTACTTCTCTACACATGTCTTGAAGACACGAAAGGAATCAAAGACATCAGACTTGTACTTAAGAAAGTACAACCATGTGCGTCTAGAGAAGTCATCAATGAATGTGAATACATACTTGGCCCCTGAAAAAGAAGGAGTGGGAAATGACATGAGGTCACTATAAATCAACTCCAAGGGTGCCAAAGCACGAGTGGTACTTCCCTTCGGAAAGGGATCCCTATGATGCTTGCCAAGCACAAAACCATGACAAACACCGTCAGTGTAGGAAATCCGTGGAAGACCAAGAACGAGTGACTATGTACTCATCTGCTGAAGATATCTGTAGTTGAATTGGCCCAAACACTCATGCCAAATCTGGCTCACTGAATCTGCATGTGCTATAAGAGATGAACCTATACCCTCAGAAGGCACAAATCCATCAAATTTGTAAAGATGAGATGTATTATCAACACTACCAGTAGCCACAACGAAATCAGAATCATGGAGGTCCCAAATAACCACATCATGTGGTGAGAACTCAACTGTCTTACCAGAGCCAGTGTGGCAAATCTGATAAATGGACAAGAGCTTCATCAAAATGTCAGGAACAACCAAAACATCCTATAGAGTGCCTCCATCCAAAGAGACAGAACTTGAACCCAAGACGAAAAGCTATGAAGAGTCACCCACTACAATCTGTGAAGTACCACAAGAGGCAAGAGAAGTGACCAACTATTGAGTGTGAGTCATATGGTGAGAAGCATCAGAGTCTAAAATCCAAGTGGACCCATTGGTCGATGCTCGTGTAGTGAGAGCATGACCCTTTCCTGTGGTGGAAGAAGAAGAAGACTGAGGTGAGGAGATGTGTTGCTACTGCATGGCATCCTCTAAAGCCTCTAATCATTTCCAACACCTGGAAACTAGATGGCCTTGCTTGCCACAAAAATTGCAAGTGTCTCCTGATTTCTCCTTAGTCTTGGAGGAAGACTCACCAGACTTCAAAGATTTCCCATGTTTTGGATTAAATGGTGGTTTAGAATCAGACTTAGGAGGTGGTTTGGAGGAATGATCACTACCTACAAAATCTTTCTTGGGCCTCAGTTTCTGCGTCTATTTCTCCTTCAGTGACTAAGCAACCAATGCTTTGCTCTTTGAACCTGAGAGAATATCCATCTGAGAAAGGTGAGACTGTTTCCGAGACAATCGCTCACAAAATAAATCAAAGGAAGGCATGGTAAAACTAGCACCCAAACCATCCATGGTGGAGTAGAATGAGGAAGCAAATATCTGAAATGGACCATGAAGCTTTGAAAGAATCAAGTAAATGCACTCTGTGTCTGTCTTGTTCTTCCCACAACCCTGTAAAATAGTATGGATAGTTTTGAACTTGTTCAAAAAATCCTCAATAGTGGGAAATGAACCAGGTAACAATGAAGTCAGCTCTGCCTCAATCTGTAATGCGTAGAACTCATTAACAACCCCAAAAAGTGTCTCAAACTTCAGCCACATAGCTCGAGGAGTGAGCAAAGCATCAAGGTGAAATAAAAGACAGTCTGAAACATGCATGCATAACAAACCTATAGCCTCATCCATCTTGTTCCTGTGCTACATAATCTCAAAAGGATGCTACAACTGAGGCTGGACCTCATCTAAACAAGACCATAACCCTCATGACCTGAGTAGCCTCATCATACGAGACTTCCAAGTGTGATAGTTATGTGATGTGAGTAGCTCAATTGAAGAGTCTACCATGAAACCCTGCACCTGTACCTGCTTGTGTTTTTTATTATTATGTGATCTTTTAGAATAGACAGAAGATGCAGAAGGGTTTGTATTTTTGAGAGTTTTGGTGTTCTGGTTTTCTAATATAAATGACAGAAAGCAAGAGAAAAAACACCCCCCACAAAAGATAAACCCAAACCCTAGTACAAACTGAGAAAAAGGAAGCAATGCATAAGCAAAAAATAATTCAAGACAAATTCTCATGTACTTGATGAAAATTCTAATAAAATAGATCATATTACTGAATAGAGCATATTGAGAGCTTTTCAATGCCTATTCAAGTTTGAAAAACGGAGTCCGTTTGCATCTTCTATGACCCCGGAAGTGAAGAAAGAAGACCTCACTTTGACTGGTAAAAAATATCCAGACTGGTAAAAAAATTTAAACTATTTCTATACCATCAAATTGGTGTCATTCTCAACTTTCCAACGCATCTTCCTATTTGAAACACGGAGCTAGGATGCCCAAGTTATGTCCATTTGACCAAAAATGACATAATAGGGGGTCGGAGAGAAAAAGATAGCCCTCAAGGGCTTAAAAGGTGGCATCCCTAGAATAGATGGTGGACTGGGGGTTGGCGCGTAGGTGGTGGCAGCGCGCAGGCGGCGTGGCCGGTGGCGCACAGGCGGCGCTTGGGCAGAGCAGACCGGGTGGCGGGCCGGTAGGGGCGGCGGTGGCTGCTTGGGCACGGCTGGTGGTAGCCATCGGTGGTGGTGGCCGGGCAAAGCTTTGGCAGTGTGGTGGTTTACTACTGGCTGCACAAAAATAAATAAATAAAAATGATTTTTAAAATTTTTTTTTGCTTCGTACGCCCTTAGGGCAAAAAAATTTTGCCTTCCAAATTAACTGTAACCAAAATCGACAATTTGACAGTTGATTTAGGGGTTTTTGGGTGCTACCAATCCAATGGCACTGTCCTTTTGAGCCCAAAGTGAACCCAAAAAATGGAGTATGCTGAATCCACCCAAAAAAACTTAGAACCCTAGATTTGCTTCTAATGCAAAATCTCAAAACAAGAGTAAGTAGCTGCAAATTTGAAGCTCTGATACCTTGTTGGAGTTGAGAAGATACAACACCACAGAAGCCCAAAAGATCTTTGTAAGCAAATAACCTGTTATAAGGAGAAACAAAGAGAAGCAAGAAAAGAAATGCTCAAGAATGTGGAGCAATGTATTCACCTAAAAATTTAAAATGAATTAATGATACAAAAGATAGTTTTTAACTACATATAGATGAAAACCCTAAAAGGAAAACCCTAGGATTGCACAATAATAATTAATAAAGTAATTAATTATTATGCACCTAATGTTAGCTTAAGTGAAAAAGAGTTAAAAGGAAACTTTACGTAATTAAACAAATATTGTTTAATTAATAAAGTAAATGTTGAATTACTGTAACAAAATTATTCTCCAGTAAGCTCATTAATCCAAAATTACCCTAACTTAGAATGATCCAATTCTTCTATCCTACCATGAATGCAGATCCTAATATCCTTAATTAAGTTAAAATCCCATAACGACTGTGTGAAAATACGCTTAACGGGTCATATTCTATGGATTTTTTAGGATACTTCTTTAATTTTGGTTGTGGTTTCTCTATTACTTCTATAACCCTCATTGTAGCCATTGAAAAATATATTTAAACTAATTCTGTAATAAATTTCTTCGAAAACTAGGGTAAACAAATTTGTAAATACCTTTATCTTCACTCACCAAACTAGGGTTTGAATAATATAAGTCACAAATTTCCTTGAACACTTTGAATTCTTTCCTCGCTGCTCTACTCCTTATCGAATGCTTTTATGAAATGAATTTTCCTTAGTGAAATAACTTTTAATCCATCGATTTGACCTAATTTTGCATTGAATGCTTCAAACCATAAAGTTGGCAACCCTTTATCTGTGTTCATAGACAACTTCCAAATCTTTGCAAACTTCTACATCATCATACTTTATTCCAAAATCTTCACCAATAGATCAAGCATATTGATCTTCATCATATATATGTGTGCTGAGGGATCAATACCTCTTCTTTGGGAAGGGATAAGAGATTTCCATCAAAGCTACCCCTAATCCATAGATCTTAGCTTAGCTTCTAAAGGAAACATCTACACTAGAGGATGGTACAAATTCTTCCTTGTCTTTTGTCTCTTCCTTCTTTCTCCAAATATTTTCCATTTCCTTCTTTGTTTCTATCAGATCAATCTTTCTCATAGGTTCATTCCCTTTTATTGTATTATCCTTCCTCATATTTATGCTTATGAAAAACTTGGATATGTGTCCAAGTCTACTGCAATTGTAGCATACAAAATTCTTCTAAAAAGTATTCCTTCCATTCATTTTGGATCTGCATTGATCAAATTTTTTTCCAAATACATAACATGTATAACAATAAATATATACAAGTAAAAATAGTCTGAAGCACACATTAATTAAATACTTGTTATTTAATTAATAATTTATAATTCCTCTACTATGATAAATTTATTTATATGGTTCATTACCTTAATTCTTCTTTTCCAAAATTACTTTCTTCCTAAATTAATTAAATGGACAAATTAAAAGAATTTATTATTTTAATTAATTTCCCTCTTCTACTTAAATTTGAATCTTTAAATTCAAATAAGCACATGTCTACATATTCTTCCAACCACCTCCAACTCACCATGTGTCACATAAAATTGAATTTTCTAAATTGTAAAATATGAATTATCATCAACAAACTTGCAACCAATTTGGAACCAATTTGGACACATGGCTTCTCCTTCTCTTTGATTCTCTTTAACAATTGGCAAAGTGTTTTATTAAAGGGAACCATCTCCCTCATTCTCTCCAACCTTCTCATGCTCCACCGTTGATTCCACAGGATCACAATCTCGATTGTCCATCACTGCCACATCATTCCCAACTTGGAAAATTCTATAAATAGAACATATTTCTATAGCTTTTCATAAGGAGAATTTAACAAGCTTATGCTGCAAAAATCTCATTGTAATTTGGAAAGCATTTTTAGTGAGCATTGTAGTTTGCACTTTGCAATTTTTCATTTAGCATTATCATGGAATTTACATTTTAGCATTTTAGTTTATTCCATCTGTTATACAACATTATCATTAGATGTACATCATTAGTCTTAGCATCATTTAAATCACAACAAAATCTCATCGTAGGCCATTCAACATTTTATATTCAAAAACATAAAAATATAAGGATGTAGGCATTTTAGTTTGCATTGCATAATAGCTACTCATTTCTTAGGTTGCCATTTCAAACATTCATGTGCAACAAATAATTATAAGAGCATGAATTGAGGAATCACTGGGAATAAAGGATGATGAAATGAAGTCGAATGTAGGGTTGTAATAGTTTGTTTTATTATTTATCTTTCATTAGATGTAATACATTTCATTGATTGTCTATATTTAGTTATGTTTAATTACTCTCACTGATACCATTTTAAAAGCACACATAAATTGGCGCCCACCGTGGGGCATGAGCCCCTCTTTAATCCGTCTTTTGGTTGAGTTTTTCTTTGCATGTTTCGTCAAAAATTCTAAAATGGCGCATACAAATTTTTATCCAGCACATCTGATTTCTATTTTAGGACATTGAGTTCTTGTTTCAGTGCATTTGGTGGTTCTTCCAACACATTTGGATTCTATTTCAATGCATTGGGTCTCTGTTTCGATGCATCTAGCTGCTCTTGTAGTGCATCAGGGGGTTTTAAGATTCATTATGTGCTTTTCTAGTTTAGCACATTCAGTTAATATTTTAATGCATTTGGTTGCTCTTTTAGTGCATTCAGTAGTTTAGTGCATTCAATTCGAGTTTTAATGCATTTGGTCACTGTAATGGTGCATCTAGTTTTTAGGATAAATTTTCTAGATTCCAGAAACTAATCTGTGTTTGTCTATTTTGCAGGAACCTTACATGCAGTTAGAGACCTTGCTGAAACAAATAAAGGAACGTTGTCAAAGAATAATGGACTAAAACTATTAACAAGTGGTTGTAGGGTTAAATCTAGTTTTTATTTCCTTTGGTTAAGTTAGGAACCTAACATTACTAGGAAGGATAAATTCACACCATGTTTGTTGTGTTTGGAATGGTAGGTGAGTATGCTCTCCCCTTAAATGGGTGATCAGAAAGATAAAACCATTCATTTTTATTTTCATTTTGAACCTTAGAGGGCCTACCTCCCCACTTTGAAAGGAGGGAACAACCCAACCAGGAACACACTAAATCCATGTGACTTCCACCCATAATATAAATGTGGGCCCTCGAGGAAAGTTCAAGTATCACGAGGATTGTTCTGAAAAGAAGGGAAACAATGGTCTCTTGATGCATGGATGATCCCCCATGAACGAAATGCCCCTACTAAAACCTCTTTTTGTAGTAAGCCAAAATTTACCTTTCTATTCTTTGGTGTAGTAACGGTCGTTGCCAAGACATCCACATTCTCACAGTTTTTATTAGAGGTGAAAAAATTGCTATGGGAGATTCATGGGGTTTTGAAGCTTGGTTGGCCCAAGAAGTGAGTGCACTCTAAGGGGGAGCCTGTGCGGCCAAGATTCTAAATCACCCGCTAAGAATACGTGTGGCTGGAGTAAAATCCGTGTGGAATCCAAAAGAATATTTCCTTACACAACATAAGATTGTGCTTATTTGATGTGTCTTCACCTATCTATTTTAAATCAAAATTAAATTAAACACTACACTTTGAAATATCGAAGCAGTGTTCAGAAGATAATTCAACCAAACAGTTCAAATTCACTACCAAAACCAAAAGAATCTATCAAACTGTTGAAAACTAGAAAACATTTTCTAGTTCAACGCATCCGGTGACTAAATCAACGCATTCCTATCATATTTCAATGCATCCATTGACTTCCTTAGCACATACATTGCATATTTCAACGCATACATTGTCTTCTGGTGCATTCTGCTCATATCCCTTCATATATTGTTTCAACACATTGTTTGAATCCTGTAGTGCATCCATACCTTTCCATAGTGCATCCATAGCCTGTTCTGGTGCATTCAGACCTCTCTATAGTGCATCTATCACCATTCCATAACAGATTTGAGTTTCGGCACATCTGGGCGCTATTTTAGTGCATCTGGTAAATTTTCAAATAGAGAGCTAAGTTTGACCTTCTTCCTATCAGTTAACATCCACTTTAGATATTCCCTCTCAAAACAACATCTTTTCCTTGTCGAATCAAGTTGGGATGTTTACACCAATCATTTTATGTTAAGGGATTGGAAATCAAACACATTTATGAAGAAATCCCTTGCCAAAAGAATCAAGAAACCAAAGAAACAATTTGGCTATAAGAAATTTTTGAAAAAGAGATGCTTCTTGTAGCAAAGTAGGAAGGTCTTGCTTGACTATTGAACTTTCATGCATAGGTATCATGAATTTGATAGGGGATACATTGATGATTTTTCTTTAGAGCCTTTATCTTCATAAGCTTATT
The DNA here is from genome assembly GCA_007115665.2 of Sequoiadendron giganteum. Taxonomy (NCBI): domain Eukaryota; kingdom Viridiplantae; phylum Streptophyta; class Pinopsida; order Cupressales; family Cupressaceae; genus Sequoiadendron; species Sequoiadendron giganteum. Next base: position 142,819,752 of record CM021104.1, read on the forward strand.
ATCAATGAAGAGGTCTTTCACAAAGGCATAATCATAGTCAACCCATTCATCATTCTTTCATTCCGCAACCAACAATACAATATTCTAGTCATCCCAATCAATTTATACAATAGAGCTCAATCTTGTTGAGACCAACATTTTCAAGTGAAAATCTCTCATCTAAATTTTGATCAAACATTCAAAAGTGTCATCCTCACCACACCCATTTCTGATTTAGCAGCTACATTTCACCATAAAGATTCATCATCCTCCATTAGGAATTGTCATCCTTTATACCGAAATGAATCTTGCTTAATCAGATTTTAACCAATCCTTTTGGCACTCCCAAACTTTGATCAAAAATATTTAGAAAATACTCATCACTTGTATGCCCATCCAAACAAGATCTCAAAGGATAAAACTCCAAGAAAAGGAAATTGAAACCCAAGATACCATGGTTGAACCAGAAGAAAACCCCTTTCACAATATCCATTCAATTGAAACTAAGGAGGTAAATGAAGAAGATGTCCAACAAGCCCAACAAGACCCAAATTTCCACAAAATTCTAGAAAAGGTTTTTGAAAATGATGGGGAAAGATACCTCTTGATGTTAGCAAACAAAGGAGTTCAACTACCCGATGATTTTGATATCACCAAATTGCAAAAAACTCCTAAGAAGATAGTGTAGACATGGAAAAAGTATAAATTCATTTTGACACACTTGATCCTGATTACTTACAATTTTTCCTCTTAAATCACATGCTCAACATTTCATCACATTCTATCTCTTAATCTAATGAATGATTATTCATTTAATTAAGTCATTCTCACCTCCTATGATTAAATTAATTAGTTTAATTTAATTCACCCTACATTGTTCTTTAATTAAATAAATCATTTTATTTAATTAAAGTCTCTAAAGTCCTCCTATTAAATTAAATAAATTAAACCTTATTTGATTTAATCTAACACATTCCTTCTTTATTAAATAAATCAAATCATTTATTTAATGAATCATTTCCTCTCAATTTCTGACTTAAATCAATTCATAAATCTAAGTCTAAATTGTCACATCACCTAATCCTTCATTAAATTAATCAAATCCATGATTAACTTAATCCTTCTCACTAAAATCCTCTAGAGAACGCAACTTGCAAAAATAAATCAATTACTTTGATTTATTAATTCTCCTATTTTCCCTCACAAAGTATCAAAAAGGGAATATTCCTCTTTTGAATTCAAAAAAGTCCAAGTGGACTTGGTCCTTCCAACAAGGCATTAAAAGCCTCTTACATGTCCTTGAACTTGAGCCAAGTGACATTAACTTCATTCCTTTTCCCTCTTCAACATTTCATTTCTCAAGTTTGAAATGCCACCTAATTGCATTTATTGGCACAATGGCCAAAACTTGCACATTCCTCATCCAGTCACATGTGGACAAGTGGCACAAAGCCATTTGATGATCTTTTATCCCACATTTCTCAATCTTGCTCATTCTTCCAAGATTTGAATCTATAAATTGGAGACTCTTCTCCTCAATCTTCATCCATAATTCATATGCAAAGTTACTCTCTCCACATTGAGAGCTAATTTTGCCAATTTCATCCAATCATCCACCATATTTGAGATTTTGCAACAAGGTTATGCTCAAATCTCTTTGGAGATTTGACCATTTCTCTCATTTAATCAAGCATTGCAATTAGGAATTGGGAAAGGGCCAATTGCAACATATCATTGGCACCAATTCCCCAATGGAATTAACATGCTATTTGCTTAATTAGGATTTACATAAGTTTTCATTTCTCATTGTGTTCTTCATTTCCTAATATAATTTTTAGATAGATGGATTTCATGGGGAATCTCTCATGCTTGTTTAAATGTATTTGATCTAACTTACTAATCATGTTTGTTGTTCTTATGCATTTGTAGGTTTAGGGGTTCACATTTTGGCACTAGAAGGAGGGCATGAAGTCAAAAAATTAAAACACGTCTTCAAATTCTGTGGATTCTAACTTTTTTGTTGCAGACACAGACAAACTAGCCTGCGCGGCGCTATATCGCACCGCCTTCAGCAGCACGGTGCAATATCTCACCGCCTTCAGTTCCACAGCTCCATATCAACCCGCCGTCAAATTTTCCAAACATTGCCGCAGAATTCCCACCTGTCTTTTCTTAAAATTTCTTAACCCTGCCATGGAGGTCCTAACTCCGCCACATTCACCACCACGGCCCTATTTTGAACCGCAGTTTCTCCAAACTCCACTGCGGTGCCTTTCCCACCTATAATTTTTAAATTTTCAAAGTGGCCCACTTCCAAACTACACCACGGGCCTCTGTCGCACCACTTTTGTGCTCTTTGTCTGTGCAGAGCACTTTCCAAAGATAGCCGCCTATCTTCCAAACTTCGCCACTTCTCCAAACTTCACCGTCTTTCCAAACTTTGCCACGGGACGACAGTAAAATCTTAAATTAACATGTGCTTTTTAAGTTCAGTTTTGTTTAACCTTTTTATCTGATTTCCCATCTTTATTGCTCTTTGTTTTACTGTCATTTTGTAAGATGGAGTAAAGGAAGGAGTCATTATGGTATCATGTTTACAAAACCAAAGTGTTCCTAAACACTAAAAGTGTTCTTTAACACTTCTTGAGAAAGTTTGTTAAAATCTTTGGCCTTAGGAAAACTAATTTTACTTTGGGCTTTAAAACGAACATTCAAGTTTCCTTTTATGATATCATGTTTATTTTATGCAAAGTTTTTCTAAACACTTAAGTGTTCCTCAACACTTTTCAAGGAACTTGTTAAAATCTTTAACCTTAGGATACTAAATTTTCATTGGGATTGAAAAAGAACAAAACAAACTTTGTTTTCTAAAGTTGCCAAGGGGCTAAAAAGAATTTTAGGCAAATACACTAGAGTTGGTTTTGAAAGGTAATAATTGAACAAGGAAATTTCACACTTCATTTGGTTCTTTTAAAAAGAATTCATCATTGCTTTGAAGGTTAAAATGAACAAGTGTCTTTTATGTTTTGCAAACTTTTTTACAAATTAACATCATTAAAATGCATATGCGCTTCTCTCGTGCTTTATAGCGATCTTGAGAATCAAAAGCATTTTTGTGATATTAATTTGTCAAAAATATTGCCTCCACACTTCAATTTGGGCACTTAAAATTGAACAAAGCATGTGATTGTGAGCATGATATATTGCAGAGGTTCTCCCCTTTGTTTTTTCAATGAAGGTTGTGTGAGCGATGGGATATGTTAGCTCACTTTTGTTTATCTTATAGGGTCTGCCTTGTGGGAAAAAGTAATCACCCAAGGGAACGACCCAACCGGGAACACACTAAAGTCAAGCGACTTCCAATCGGTATATAAGTGTGGATATTGGAACAAAGGCCAATATCACGAGGATTATTCCAACGAGATGGACAGCAACGGACTCTCGCCGATGTTGGATAATCCCCCATGAACGGAATGCCCGAACTAGAACCCCTTATTTAGAAAAAGGCCAAAAGCTTGTCTATCTTGTTGGTGCAAAAGGTCATGTCCTTTGAAGCTGCCCCACATAACATGTGGTCTTGTTGTGGAAATGGAAAGTATGCCATGGGAGATTCATGGGTACTAATGCTTGGCTGACCTGAATAAGTGAGTGTCATGGAGGGGACCCAGTGTGGTCAAGCATTTAGCCATTCGCACAAGATATGCGCAGCTAGATTTATCCAAGTGGGAACCTAACAAGGTATTGTCTCGTCAACCTGGGAGTGTAAAAGTGCTTGGAAAGAACACATTGCTTGATCTTGAGAACATTTGAAAAATCAACATACACAAAAACCTTGAAATTTCAAACACCTTGTGGGAAACAAATACCTATTGATGAACTTGCCCACTCTTGCTTTCCCTAGGAATCACATTCCTAGAGGTTTCTAATTGTACAAGTTCTATCGTCATTTGTTTCCAATAAGGATAAACATAAGGAACTTTTGCCCTATTTTCCTCGATTTCCACATAAAGGACCTTGTGGGACGAGAAAGAGAATGGGACACTAGTCATATAGTTTGGAACCTAAGCAAGCACGTGTCTTAGATAAAAAGAACCTCATCTAACCAAGATAAAGAGTCAAATTGAATTACACGTGTTGTTTCCAATGATTTCCCGCAAGATTAAAATAACAAAGCCAAAGTTCAAAAAAGTGAGTCTAAAAATCCATGAGCAAAGCCTTGAGATGCTCCTTGAAGTAAGGGAGAGACTTGTATACAATTTCTACAAAAAATCCTCAAGGAACAATCCCGCATTGTATGCATTTTATTGCCAACAAAATCCTGAACTTTTTCAAAGGTTTGCATTTCTCCCATAGGAAGTCTAGCATGTTCTTCAATACCGAGGTTTGGTAGAAAGAGTCACATCTAGGTTAAGGTTCAAGATCAAATTTGTCATTCCCATTCATTCCTCCATCAATCAAGTCTCATTTCATCATCAAACCTTTTGAGAACTCTAGAATCAATCATCACGCTAAACTTAGAGGGCTAAATCAACATCATCATATCTTGGCTTAAACACACTTATGCAACATAGTCTTAAACCATTGAACAAATTTTCTTTGAGATAACACAACTTCTTAAAGTATATTAGTTCTCAAACACTTTGGCATAACACACTTTGTCAATTCATCCATTTGTGCAAGTTCCTTTAGGATAACACAATTTCCTAGGGAAAACAACTTCACAACAATCTTGTTTGACTTAACACATCAATCAAATTATCATAATCAAATCAAATCAAAAGACCTTAAAAAGTTTAGCATACCTTCAAAAGTTCTCCAAAGTTTTCACTCACTCATCCCATCCATTTAACCCATCACCATTATCACCATCTTTGATCTTTTAGCTTTCCTAGTTCTTCTCTTTTGGACCTAAAGGATTAGGATCGAACAAATCCCCATTTTTTATGGTCCAAACAAGATCTCAACATAAGAAGGACATGGAGAATATCCAAGAAATATCAGCTTCTATGGACATGAGTCATTTGAACACCGAAGTAAACCTAGCGAGATCAAGCAATCCCCCAAGCAACTCTCCCTTATCATCACAAAATCCTCAAGAGGAGAGTCATCAAGAGGATGACACAAATGAAGACATGGGGATGACACCAAATGAAATCATGGAAATGGTTCAAAATCCAGAGAACCACAAAATTGTTAGTGCTATGTTCAAATACCTAAATATGATAGAAAGAGGAGGGGTCATACCCCCTCCCGACCTTAACACAAGCACTAGTACAGATGCATCCCCATTGTCAAACATCAATCAAGAAGTACCTTACACCACATCAGTCATCACACCAACCTCCCCGAATGTGAATAAGGGGAGTACCATGTTCTAGGAATTGCAAAAACACTGCCTTGTGGCTAATAAAGAAGCAATCATCACCCCCACACTGGCTACATCTATTCTAGAAAACCCATCTCACCCTTACATCCCACTCACATTTCATAATCCCGTTGGTTCATCCTGATTTCACGCCACACCAGCCTATCAATTGAACATACCAACTACCCCACCGCATGAGGAAGTTGGCTTGTTTGGAATGATGGAAGCTATCAATCCTTTCTCTTTCCAAAGTGGTGCATCATCCCTTCCCCCACTTCCTTTTGCATCCACATCACCTCTTGGAATAGGTCTTCCACCTTTACCCATCAAAAATTTCTCCAATCCAAGCAATTTGACCACCACTTTGAACCCGCTTCTTCTGCCCATATCCTCACAAAAAATCACAACTATTCCTATCACCACAATTAATGCATCTATTGGTCCTCAAATATCCCAAAGCATGCCTCCTCAAGGACCAATCGTCTCAAACACCCCTCCAACAACCCAAATCGCAATCACCACCATCCCTCCACCTGCCATGATAGTTGGCATGATTCCTGTTCCACCACTAATCCCACCGAAAGCCAACACAACAAATTCATTCACCACTCTAATCCAAACCCTCCAAAAAGCCAACCAACAAAGAGTACTACAGCAAAAGCAGTAAGGTCAAGCACAAGCCCAAGCTCAAGCGCAAGCCCAAGCCCAAGCTCAAGTGGAAGCACAAGCTCAAGCTCAAGCGCAAGCTCAAGCCCAAGTTCAAGCTCAAGCCCAACAACAGGCACAAGCTTAATACCAAGTGCAATTGCAAGCGATCCACCTACAAGCCTACCAACAAGCCCTGCAAGACTTTCAGGCACAACACCAAGCTAAACAACAAGCTTTATTGGAACAACAACAGATCGACCAACAACAAGCATTGGTGGCACAACAACAGCTAGACCAACAACAAGCGTTACTAGCTCAACAACAGATTGACCAACAACAGGCTTCATGGGAACAACAACATATGGACCAACAACAAGCTCTATTGGAACAACAACAACAAGATCAACAACAGGCGTTGTTGGCACAAATGCACGTTTATAGAAAAGCCCTAAATGCACAGCCAAGCTTGCAGCAAATGCCCACTAGTACTCCTCCCACCACGCGCACTTCCCAAACACCTTACAACTAATTCATCCCATCCCCCAATCCAAGCAAAGATGTCGCAATGCAAATCAAACTGCTTTCGTAGCAGGTGTTGGACTTGCAAGCAGTAAAAACCACAAGGACAATAGGCAACTTGTGCCCTTATCCATTCGATAGAAGTCTCACCATGGTATCGTTCCCAAAGGGATTTGAGATCCCCAAATTTGATAAATATAATGGAACGGGCAACCCTAAAAACCATGTTAGGGAATTTCAGGTGCACTGCATGGAAGTTGCATATGATGACACGTATCTAATGTGGCTCTTCCCCTAAAGCTTGACTGGTCCAGCTATGGAATGGTTTTCTCGCCTACCCACGGGCATTAAAACATTCGAGGAAATAGTGGAGGCTTTCCTTAAAAATTACACTTTTAATATGGGTGTGGATGTCAGTTTAGAAGAACTATCTACACTCAAACAAAGAAAAGGAGAGCTATTCGCATCCTTCTTGCAAAGATGGAAATCCAAGGCCAATCATAGCAAGTGGACCATGCCAGAGGAACAACAAGTTTGCACCATCATAGCCAATCTAGATGAAAACTTGGCATTCTACTTAAAAATGCAGTGCATCACATCTTATGATCAACTAATTCTAAAGGTTCTCAACATCGAAAGAGCCCTTACTACACGAGGAGGCACACCAACATTCACTCCACTGCATGATAATCGCCTGTCTAACAACTACAATGATGAACCTTGAACATGGTCGATGCTAAGGTGGTCATTAGTGCCCCTAAGTAGAACATCCCAAATCATCAACCGCAAAATCATAATCACAATAATGTGCAGACTAATACGGTAGTGGCACAACCACCTTCCACCAGTTAAGTCAACAATGTGGGTAATCAAGGAGGACCACCTCCCTGCAACAAGTTTCCCCCCAAGAGGAAGTTCACAGCCCTTGGCAAATCGATTGAGTCTGTCATGAAGAAATTGGTCAAAGAGAACCTAATCAAGATCTCTAACTCTAAACAATACACAAAGCCCATGACCAAACCACTGTGGTACAATGAGAATCTCCTATGTGACTTTCACAAAGTCAAAGGATACACCACCGCCAACTGGATGAGACTGAAAAATATCATCCAAGACCTCATCAAGGATAATGTCATCAACATCGAGCAGCCAGCCGGAAACCAAGACTTGAAAATCTACATGAATTTGATGTTGAATCATAACCAAGGAAACAATTAAGGAAATAACCAAGGGAATAATAAGGGTAAACTAAAGTATGCTAGTGCTAATCTAGTATACGAGGAGATAGTCGGATGTGTCGACGAGTTGGTCACCATCATAAATATCAAGGGAGCCAACAATGACTATGGAGTCACCACATGGAAAGTTTACCATTGTTGGGGCACCTGCTAAGACCACCATTACCAACACAAAGGCCGTCCCCTATGATTACAATGTAATTGACCAGCTGAAAAGAACACCCACGCAAATCTCCATCATGGAATTACTAAAAATCTCTGCTACCCATAGATAGATCCTGGATGAAGCACTAGCTGCATCTACCATTGTTGCTACCCTTGATATAAAGCAATTTTAGACTATGGTGGGTAACATCGTTACCCCAAATATCATCACATTTTTAGACCAAGATTTCCCCTGCAGCCATCTCATAACTGCGCACTCCACCTCCAAGTCCTAATCCATAAAAAGAAAGTCAAATGAGTCCTGTTAGATGGTGGTGTAAGTCTTAATATTTGTTCGTTGAAACTCAAAAAAAATTTGGGATTCACCGAGGATTCCATCAATAAGAACAAAAGCATCACGATAAGAGCATATGATGACGAGGAAAGAGTGTCTCAGGGCACTATCAAGATCCCCATCCAAGTAGGGCCAGCAACCATGGAAACAACCTATCAAGTTCTTGACCTTGATCTGCCATACAACATCCTCCTGGGACGCCCATGGATACATGGAATGAAGGCAATGGCCTCAACCTATCACCAGTGCATTGAGTTCTCATATCAAAATGAGGAGGTTACTATACATGGGGATCCCGAACCTTTCGCCTATTGCAAGAACTTGGAAGCCAAGTTTTACAAGATCCCTCAAGTACCTAAAAATGATGAAGGACCATCCACTTCATACATAGACCCAGCTAATCTCGCCTCCACTTCTACGATAGAGACACCTGCCATCCCTGACATATCCGAGATCAAAAACATGATATAGGACAATGGATGCGGTGATTATAGAATGAAGAGAAATGCTTTTGTTGTAGGAGAGTTACCACAATCTCCTAAGTCACATGGGCAACCATAATTAATTCAAACACCTAACTGCACTAGAATGGAACCCTCCAGATTTCATAGTTGGGGGGATCTTAGTCGGGAGAATGTGGATGAGGATGACATCACAAACACCCTGTACCAAGATGAAAGACCCACTCCCACCCTACCCATGGAGGAAACAAATAGAGGGTTACAAATGATGTTTGGCATGGGCTATAACAGGAATGAAAGCCTAGGAAGAAACAGTGATGGATGGTTAGAGCCCATCATTGTAGAAAGAAGAATGCAGAACCTTGGCCTTGGTTGTACCTCTCTAAGTATAACCATGCATGGAATAAGTGTTCCTAATAGGGCAGTTAGGTCCTCTCCTCGGGTCTCAGCAACTAACCTTAGATTACCTGTGTCCATAGGCCTACCTCTCAATAACTTCACATTTGACATAACTAAGGTTTGTAGTAGTAGTGACGACGATGAAACCATAGGTGGCTTACCTAGGCTCTTTGAAGATTCCACCCTACTGATGATCAGTGCCTCACCAGTTGAGCCAATTCAATGAACCCACCAAATCACCTTAGTGCACCCCCAACTCATCGATCATGACCAATGGGGACCACTAATTCTAGACTCGTTCAAAAATGATGAGGCCCTCTAAGAATTCATGGGACTAAGGGATACATTTCCATGCGGAGATCACAAGGTTGGATTCAAGATCACACTAGACACACAAGCATACTATGGGGAGACGATTGAGTCCTTCAGTCGCAAAAGAAAAAGATCGAGAATAAGCTCAGAGTTATTGAGTGAAAACCACACTATGACACTCTCTAACCTTAAAACAGTAAAAATAAAGGATGCATCTAATGGAAAAAACCTCTCTGAGGCACCAGAGGATGAAGGGTTCAATCTCCCCCCTACTACTCTACATCAGGAGAAATCAGCAGTATTAGCAGAACAGTGCAACCCGGTCAACTTAGGAACAGAATTAGAACCACAAGTTACCTTCTATGTAGAATCCCTTCTAGTAGAAGAACAGGAACTATTGGTAGCATTCCTAAAGGAGAGAAAGGTAAATTTTGCATGGACCTATGCAGACATGCTAGGCTTGGACCCTAAAGTAGTAGTTCATCATTTGGCTGTTTACCCTGGAGCAAAACCAGTCAGACAAAAGCTAAGGAAGATGCACCCACAAATAGCTTTGCTTGTAAAGATTGAGCTACAAAAACATCTGGATGTTGGCTTCATACACCCGATCGACTATCCAGAATGGGTATCAAATCTTGTACTAGTCTCAAAACCAAAAGGGGGCATCTGCATCTACACTGATTTCAGAGACCTAAACAAAGCATGTCCCAAGGATGACTTTCCAATACCTAGCATTGACATGATAGTGGATATGACGGCTGGACATGAGATGCTCTCCCTAATGGATGGCTTCTCGGGGTACAATCAGATAATGATCACAAAAGAAGACCAACACAAGACAACATTCACATGTCCTTGGGGCACCTACTGTTGGAACGTAATGCCATTTGGGTTGAAAAATGCAGGAGCTACATACCAAAGAGCCATGACATTAATCTTCCATGACATGATCCATAAAACAGTCAAAGATTATGTAGATGACATACTGGCTAAATCAAAGAAGAGATAAGACCATATAGCAACTCTAAGTGCTATCTTTGATAGGCTTGAACAATATAATGTTAGACTCAACCCGAAGAAGTGTGTCTTTGGGGTACAATCAGGAAAGCTGCTAGGATACATAGTTTCAATGAGAGGAATAGAGGTGGAACCTACAAAGGTAAAAGAAATCCTTGAAATCGAAGCACCAAGAATGTTAAAACAACTAAGAGGATTGCAAGGCAGACTCCAGTCCATCGGGAGATTCATAGCACAATTGGTAGATAAACAAATTGCTTATTCACACCTACTTCACAAGGGAGTAGCTTTCAAATGGGACAACAAATGCGAGCAAGCATTCAACAAAATAAAAGAATATCTACTTACACCACCTGTGTTGATGCCACCAATTGTGGGGAAATCATTAATCCTATATATCTTTGCAACAACAACCGCCCTGAGGGCCCTTTTAGCCCAACATGATGAAAAGGGAACCGAGTGGGCTATCTACTACATCAGCAGAACAATGGTGGGACATGAGCTCAATTACACGTCAATAGAAAAAGCTTGCCTAGCAATAGTATTTGCAGCTCAAAAATTTAGACACTACATGCTAGCGCACCAAATCAAGTTCATTTCCAAAAGAGACCCTCTAAAATACCTATTAACAGGTAGAATGGCTAAGTGGGTAATGATATTATATGAACATGATATCGAGTATGTAGAATGAAAAGCCATAAAAGGACAAGTTATTGCGGATCAGCTAGCAGAAGCTCCCCTCTACACAGATAACCCACTCATATTAGAATTCCCACATGAGTCCCTTTTTAACCTTGGTGCAGCAGACCACTAGAAGTTATACTTTGATGGCTCTCACACACAACATGGATGAGGAGCTAGTGTGTTCTTCATCACACCGCAAGGAGACGTCATACCTAGATCATACAAGCTAGCATTCCCTTGTACTAACAATATTACATAATATGAGGCTTTGACCATAGGTCTCAAGATTGCAGCACAGTGGTGAATCATGACACTAAAAGTCTATGGGGACTTGCAACTTATCATCAACCAAGTAAACAGTGAATACCAAACCAAGGATAATAAGCTCACACCATACAAGAAGGTCGTAGAAAGCCTCAAGTAATCTTTCATCGACATTACCTTTGAGCAAATACCAAGGACAAACAATAGAGTGGCCAATGCAATGGCGACAATTGGATCCCTACTAGACATCCCGCACAACGTCTCAAAACATGAATTCCTCATAGAGCAGCTTCTCATACCCACATTCGAGGTACCAGAGTCAAAATACGTGTGTGAACTCATTGGTCCTGATGATCTTTGGTATCATGATATATACACCTACTTTAAGTTAGGGATCCTCCCCACTGACATCACTCCGAACCTAAAACGCACTTTTGTCAAAAGGACTTCACGATTCGTCATCCTAGGAGAGACCCTCTTCCGTAGGAGTACTGACGGAACCTTGCTCTGTTGTTTAAAACCCGAGGAAGCCTTGACTACTCTAAATGAGGTACACAATGGCACGTGTAGGTCACACTCAAGTGGTATGACCTTGGCTAAAAAGTTGTTGAGAATAGGGTACTACTGGCTGAAGATGGAGAAAGAGGCACACAACTTTGTCAGAAAATGCCTGCAATGCCAACAGCTTGGAGACCTTATTCATGCACCAGCTCAAGAACTGCATCCCATTGTTACACCTTGGCCCTTTTCACAATGGGGGCTCGATCTCATTGGTAAAATATCACCCACCTCATCCAATGGCCATAAGTTCATTATCACTGTCACCGAATATTTCACAAAGTGGGTCGAAGCAATTCCCATGACCTACATCATAGGAAAACAAATATCCAAGTTCATCCTGAATTACCTCATTTGCCGATACAATGTTCCCCAATCCATTATCTTTGATAATGGGACACCCTTCAAAAATCATGATGTTTGTGATTTGTTTGAAAAAATTCAAAATCCAACACCGTTTTCCACTCCATACTATCCACAAGGCAATGGCAAAGCAGAAGCTACAAATAAAACCATTTTGAAAATCCTCAAGAAAACAGTCAATGACTCTGGTCGTGACTGGCATCTACAGCTAAATCCTGCCTTATGGGCCTATTGCACTAACATTCGTATTCCAACAGGTGCCACTCCATTCTCTCTGGTCTATGGATCAGAAGCCATCCTCCCTATTGAGATCGAGCTCCCGTCACTGAGGATATCACTGCAAAACCTCATCGTAGATGAGGAATACAGGTTCACAAGACTCAATGAGCTGGAATTACTAGATGAAAGGTGCATGGATGCCCTTAATCATCTACAAGTGTACCAGAATCGCCTGAAAATGAGCTACAACAAGAAGATCAGACAACACACTTTCCAAGTTGGTGACCTCATGCTGAAAGAAAACCAAAAGAACGTGCCAAATCCAGATACAAAGGGAAAGTTTGAGCCCAACTGGTTGGGACCCTTTATCATCACTACAAGCTACAAATCGGGGCCGTATCAGTTGTCGACACCAGAAGGTGAGCCCCTGCAAGAGCCCATGAACAGTTCACACCTCAAAAAGTTTTATGCCTAAATCTTGCAAGGTGTAGAACCAAAAAATACAAAAATAATCAGAAAAAGTCCTGAAAAAATGGTTACCTTGATGAAAACCTAGCAAACAGGCATCTTGGGGACAACAAAAAACACAAAAAATCCAAAAAAATCCAAAAAATTAAAAGAATAGTAAAAAGAAAAAATTCGTCCTCTAGTGAAAACCACTTCGGTGGCACTTTGGGAAAGTACCTTGGTGAAAACCTGGTAAACAGGAACCAAGTGTAAATAAAGCACCTTCCTTATCTACCAGGATCTACATGACTCATTCCATCACTCATTCATCCACTCACATCCGTACCATAGCCTACGTTGGTGTCTACACCATATTCCACCATCGAACTACTTGGCATTTCTAAGGTCAGTTTGTCTTACCTTTATTAAAGTAGTTTATCACACCACACTGGGGGCACATTCTTGCAACATCAGATCAGATTTGTGTATGTTGTCATGATCTTTTTCAAAATTTCATCAGAAAAAACCAAAAAATCCAAATCATCCAAAATCCAAAAACATGTCAAAAACATTCAGAAAATCTTCAGAAACTTCATCATTGAGTCTTGTCAGTCTTCCACCTTATCGAACTACATCGTCTCTGAGCTTGAACATAGGCAAGGTTGATCTTTGATCATCCCCTAAGATAATAGAACTCAGTCCTTAGGCGTTCGTCGCATTGGCAATCCATTTTCCCATCTAATCTGCATCTTAAGTCAGTCCTTTAAGCAATAAAATGGCAATCCATTTGTCCATCTTATCATCAAGTCAAGTCTGTCGTCATTCGAACTACGTGGTCTCTGTGTGTATAACGTAGGCAAGGCTAATCTATGGATCAGCTCCCAAGATCCTTAGATAGGTCTTTAAGTTAGTCTGTTCATTGTAAATCTTGAAAATACCAAAAACAGCCTCAAAATATCTGAAAAATCCAAAATGGTGCATCCATCTCATCTCGCTTTCACGTGCAATTTTCATCACTCATAATAAAATCAATCACCACTTTCACCCTTTGGTGAGTCAGTCAAAAAAAAGTCTAGCACGTTCGGAAGAGAACACCTTAATCGTCAAAGTCTCGAAAGTCTAAGTCAGTAAGTCAACAAGTTGGTCAACTCAGAGTATCAATAGCTTATCACGCAATCATTCTCACCAAAACCCTGATCACTACATGTCCTAGGATGAAGCTTTCCTGCGATGGACATAAGCATCAGGTACCCCTCACAGTAGTTAGTCTTGGCTAGTGGTATGAAGAACATTAACTTGTTTATTTACTTTATCTTGGTCTTGTTTAGACTTATCTTATTGCTCATTCCAAGGACCTCTCGATGATGCCTAAACAAAAACAGGTTTAGAGAGAAAGGAATGGGGCAATGATCATTATCTTTTATCTGCTATGCTTGTGGGATACGCTTGTAAAATAACTTAGTTATGCATGTTTTGTTTGGTTTGTAGGGAGGATATTTTAAGTATCTTGTTGACCACATAGGAAAGCTTGCTTTTCTGTGTTTTGGTCCGAGATATTTAGAATGTCTGAGCTACATCCTGAATAAAGTATGAATGCTAAGTGTGAGCAAGAATACTCTTATCTGATTTTCAAGTTAAAGTCCATCACACTAGGTACCATGCCATCCTGGTTCTTAATACCTCGATGCATCGTACCTATGTGTGTTATCAAACATAACGCAATTGACCCTTTGAACATCCCGATTCCTAGCAATACAACTCATCATCATCATGACTAACTCATTAACTCTGTAATTCTTCTATCTTCTTTCCACACTAACAGAGTATCATAATAGTAATCAAAAACATCGCTCATGCATACATCCTACATCCACTAGATAGTTAACATTAGAAGAGCATTATATCATATCAATATCTTGAGTTATGAGGAATAATATAAATTTGTTATTCTAAACATCTTAAGACATCATTACATCATACATTATCATTACCATTACCATCATTAATACACATTACATCATTTAAAGCATGAAAAATACAAAAAGAAATGCATTCATTACATACACTGCATCACATGAACCATAAAGATAGAAACATCTCATAACATCACATATCTGCATTCACATATTTGCATGTACATCAGAAATGGGTAAATCATCTCATATATACATCATCAAAAATAATGTTATGATACAAATTAGATTAGGTGTCCATCAGATACATAATACAATAAGGCCAAATACTGCAGCCCGTATATCAAAAATGAAGTACAAAACTATCTTGTAATCAAAAAGGGGGTGAGCCATCTTGTCTCTCACCATGTGCCTCTACTGGTCGCCTCCCCATCTGCTAGGAAAAGTATGGAACTCTACAGTTAGATGGTACTACCTGCTGGTAATGGTGTCGATAGTAATCGGTCTCTCTGATGGCATCCCTATAATCATGGATATCGACTGATCGGCCCTGGGATGTGTAAGCAACACTCTCTAGCTATCTCAGCTGACCTATCTTCTGATCCCTCTCAGATCATGCTTGGCCTTTCTCTGCTATCAGTATGGCAACCCATTGTCGGCCCTCATCCCACTCAGCTGTCAGAACCTATGCCTAACCCTGTAACTACTGAATTAGTATGTCACGGGCATCTGGCTGCCCACCCTGCCTTGCTGGTTGCCCACCGTGCCCTACTAGCTGCCCATCCTATCCTATCAATTGTACTACTAGCTACTATTGTGCTAGCACATGGGGTTGCCCATCCTGTCCTACTGCATTCTGCACGAGATCCCTCGGAGGTGATTGTTGAGGAGGAGGTACACCTCCCCGACCCCTGTCTACTAACCTACCTCTCGGTCTATGACACAGAAGCACTGTCCCCGGAACTGTCAATCTCATTGGTGGCCTAAACCAGGCCTTGAATGCTGAAGTCACCCTTGCATCTAATAGCCCCATCATATTGTTGATGGTGTTTCCTACACAACAACAACTCAAATAGAATATGATTTCTATCTCTCTTGAAAAGTAAATCTCTATGGGAAAAGAGATAACCCCAAGGTCTCTAATGTTAGGTCTTGACAATGCAATGAAACAACTCAGAAATAAATGTGAAAATGCTGGTAATCACAAAGGGACCTTACTATGAGTAGAACTGGATTCCCAACTTATCAGATATAACCAAAAAAGTGATACTTCAAACTTGATACAAATCGAATGATAAAGAAATAATAAAAGATAAAGGTTTTCAGAGGTAATATTAAAACTAATTTTAATACTAGGATTGAAAATGCCAAAGGATAAGATGCTCAAAATGGACCAATCTCTCATAAACTATCTTCTACTTAACCCAGATGAATCTGCAACTCCACATAAATAGTGCAATCTTCTAAGGTATTGAAAGATTTTCAAATCATGAACATTCACTTAGTCAACCTTATAGCAATTGAGATGAATAACTTTCACAATTGAACTAAGCACAAATATAAGCCCAAGCTAACTTTGCAAAGTAGCTAACAATCAGCTAATTGCAAAAAGTATGGACTGGAGATCGCTACAACATTCCAAACATGAAACCCTAAGTATCATCAAAACATCTAATCATAAATAATAAGCAATTTGAAAGATAGAATAACAAGAACCATGCCAGATGAGTTTCTACAAGAGAGATACCAAACACAATATCTGTCTTATATTATGTCATCCAAGGTAGCAACAATCCAAGTTGTTCTATTACAACATTTGCTTTGAAAATAAACCCTAACTTGTTCGGATACAACTATTCTCCTGATCTACCTATCCTTTTATCTCTATTCTCCAATTTTCTGTCTACTCTCTAAATGAGGCAACATGCCCACTTTTGTATAGAGAATCAACAAGATAGGTCGGCCCAAATTATAATTTTACAATAAAACATAACCTAAAATAGGTCGGCCCAAAAGAATAATTTGATCATATGAAATGTGCCATAGCGCCAATTTCATCCAAAACTGCCAAAGTGTCAAAAGGTCGGCCCAATACATGTAACTTAATGGGAAGCACAAATATCCATGTAACTCTATATATTCAATCCCCATCCTTATCCTTAGCTTTATCCTCTTCTCCATGTACGGCCAGCAGAACCCTATCCTGCTCAGCAATAGGTGGCACAGGCAAAACTCTAACATTTCTCTCAAGAGTTTTAACATCTTCTCTTGCTTGTCGAACTGTACCATCCCAACCAGCCTTGTTGGTGAAATATTTGTCAATGACTGCAATGTATGTGGCTGCATCATCCAAATGATGTTCAGTAATTGGTCCTTCACTAACTGGAGAATATACATCTCTCCACCATTCTCTAAGTTGCTCCAAACTAAGATGCTTCAAAGCAAACTTCTTCCTTCCAGTCATGACTTCAAAGAATGAAATGCATTTCCCATGAACATAAGTTAGAGCATCCTCAACTAACTTTGCTTGCTTATGGACTTTCTTCAAGGCCCTTTGCCTCATTTGTAGAATTTCGAACCACTCCCAAGGTTCAAAAACCCTAGGAAAAGGAAGAATCCTGCACTTAACCAGTCTATCCTCAATGAGCCCCATGATAGTTGTAACCTTCTGCAATAAGAGATCAGTATCCACATTATCTTGTGCCAATGCAGTCTTTAACTGATCAATCAACCTCATTGCATCTCCTCCAGTGGATAATATGCCCTGAATGGCTTCATCTCCTTTATCATGAACACCTTTCAACCATGTCACCGCAGCATGTGAAGTAGTTTTCATCCTCTCCAACACAAAAATTGTCTTCTGGGGAATGAATCCTGCAACAAAAGAGGAGGAGCCAATGGCTTGCAAGGGTTTCATTAAATCTTGCAAGTATTTTCTCAAAGTTTCATTCTCCTTTTCTAGATCATGTCTAGTATGCACTTCCCTCTTTAATCTTCCCACAATAACTGCATTGGAACCCTCATACTCTTTAATATCTTGTTCCATAGTAGCATGTCCCAAATCAATAGTTTGTACATCATAATCCTGAGTAGTTATATTATCCCTTTCTATATCTAGAGCAGGGGTAGCAATATGGGCCACCCAATTACCTGATCTATACCTTTCAATCTGAGAGATAACCCTTGCTTTCTTGTTAGCTTTCCCCTTCTCCACATTGGCCATAAGGATATCCCAATTAGGAGGAGCATCCTCCACTATTACCATTTTACTCTTCAGTCCCTTTTCAAGCCAATCAGGAATAGTGAACTCGGTGGGCACCGTGCTTTGCTTACCCTGTTCCTTCTCTTGGTGATCATTAGTAACATCTCCTTCAACATTTGGACTTTTGGGAACATCCATTGTTGGGTCCTCTTCATGATGTACCTGTTATTCTACAACAACCTTTATTGGTGAGGGAGCCCTAATCGATATCTCCTCTTCCTTTTGGGGAGACTTATCCACTTGTTCCTTTGTAGGAGAATCCACATGTGCCACCAAGGGAGATTGAATCACCTTATTTATATTTGCTTATGCATTGAAGAGGTCTCCCTCTTGAAACTCTTCTCCATCCAGCTCCTTAGGATCTTCATCTTGTTTTTGCTCTCCTCCTACACTACCAGCATCTTGGGGAATGGAGGGGCTCACCTGCTCAATAATAGGGACACTTATCGAAACACCCTCCTTGGCCACAGTATCCCTTGGGGAAGGAGTTCTTGATCTCCTCATGTAAACTTGTGTCTTTTCCCTAGAGCTCTCCACTTCTACCATAGGTGGGTCAACTTTCTTGTCAACCTTAGGAACCTCCTCCAACTTGTGTGATGTCCTTGTAGTCCTCCTCTTTTTCATCAATGCATGGACACTCTCCACCTCTTCCCCCTCTTTCTGTTTCTTTTCAACTTATTTTCTAGAGGCATGTTTCCTCTTCTTAGCAATAGGTTTTCTCCGCTTTCCCAACTCTACAGCTTTCTCAGCCTGAACATCCCTTATCTAAATTCTGAAAGGAGAGGCCACCTTCTCCTTGCCCTTTTGATCTGATTCAATAGAAGCTTCAGAAGCAGAATGAGACTCCAAGTCTCCCATCAGGTCATAGGTGCATGGAACACCTTCTCTCTCGAGCTCTAGCATCTTGTGTTTCAACCACATTTTAGTGAATTTGATCACCGGGGCCGTAACTTGATCTAGATTAGTCTTTTCTTCTTCTAACCAATCGACCTCCCCTATTGGTTTATCTTTTACAGCTTCATAGACATGGCCTTGAATCACATTTCCATCCTCATTTATCTGATCCGGAATGGTTCTTACATTATACAGTCTCACTAAGTCTACTGGTAGTCTGGAAAACTTCTTTTCTCTTAACTAAAACTCATCAACAAGGTTTGCCCAATAATCCTCAATATGAGGCTTATGGCTATAATCCCTATTATCCTTCTTTTGTGCCTCACCTATGATATCAAAACTTGCTCTTTTAGTGTGGAAAGGAAGTCCAAAAGAACTCATTTCCTCCTCAGCAGCATGGGAAGACTGAATGGAGGCACAAACTTCTCCCATTCCAATCTTCAAATGGAAATCATTCCCAAACCCAGTCTTATGCATTTCTCCTTTTACAACATTGTCGAAATCATAAACTTGCCTCACAACTTCCAAAAAAATGATGTGGTCTATGGGATACCTTGTCAATTTGTAGGGAGCCCTCTGAAAACCATCAATTCTGATGTATGAAAAGGTTGGGAACTGGATAAACCATGCTCCATATCTTCCCACCAGTTCCTTTGCCTTGTCGGAGATTCTCACATGCTCTGCACCTTGGAGCAATCTAGTGATATACATGGTGAAGGCATCATTTGATCTCCTATAACTCCCACCGGTTAAGTGCAAATATGGGTACACCTCATAAATATCATCATGCCCAAAGAAACCTCTGGTACTCAATCCTTTGTATGGATAAAGTTTGGCCAACGAGTATACCAGGTAGGAGGTCATGGTGAAAGTCTTGGTTTACAAGACATTGCATAACTGCTCATGGATCACAGCACTGATGGCACCTGCCCAATGATAATCAAACCCTTCCTCCAGTCTAGCAATTATATGAAACATCCAGGTCTCAAAGACCCCTACACTTTTCAATCCTACTAACCTGCTAAGAAGGGTGATAACATTATAGTATTCTCTTTTAAATTTAAGCCTGAACAGTTGCTTGGGCAACTTAGAAAAATGAGACTTGGGCTTCTCCAGCCAAGAGTTATCACCCGTTGGGACTTAACCATGTCTTCTTCATAAAATTTCCTAGCCCTCCTTGTCAAAACCTACCACATGGGATCTGTTAGGCATGTCAAAGGTTGTAGCAATGGAGACTGGATTGAATCCTACAAGAATCCTGCCTTGAGGGCCAATAATCCTCTATGTACCCCTATCATAATTCCTGGCACATTCTAGCACCAGCTCATAACACTGTACTATAGAAGGAAAGCCTACCGCATGGGCCAATCCGGAGTCCACCATTCTCCTTGATAACAAAGGAAGGTTAGGTGCTGACATCTCAACCTTGAATTCCTCATAATCCCACATTCCAACATTTGTGTCTGTAATTCCTGACCAAATTGAAGTTAGCTTACTCTCACGGACTCTGCTCTTCATGTCCAACTTGACCTTCTCTACATCTGAGATGGTAGATGCCTTTGCACCAAGGTCAATTGCCTTTCCTTTGCCCCTACCAGCAACATTTTGTCCTGATCCTGCCTGTAAACACAAAAATACAACATACAATTAGATCCATTAGAAGCAATGAGTTTAAAATATTGTTATCTCAAAGTTTGGGATTTAGCCCCCCTCACAGATTCTGCACTAGGAAGGATTATTAGGAAAATTCGGACTAGGTGGATTCCAGCGAACCAAACTAAATCCCAAAATATCATTCAAATCCCCAATTCAACCAAGTAAAAGTATTAAGAATATTCATCATAAGCTCCCTAAGTTAATCAAATGCATTATCAAGAAACCCATAATCCATAACAATCAAATTTAATCATTTCCTCAAAACACCCGGAAGAATCCACTAGAGACGGATTTTGGCGAAATTAGCAATTTTACGACAGACTCGGGGAAAATGAAGGGGCACAGAATATCAGGAGAATTCGGATAGAATGGATTTTGGTGAAACCAAAGTTATAACAATATCTAAGCTTAAAATACGGAAAATGACCCGACCGCGGACTTCGGGAGAATCCAGATGGAACGGATTTTGGCGAAAACAAAGGAAATCTAGATTAAAGCAGAAAACAAAGAAAAGATAGGAAATTCAGGGAAATCTGGGGAGAGCGAAATTCCACAAAGACCTTGAAAACCCAAACCTATCTACATCCTTGGTACCCTATCATATCAATTCAAATCATTCCAGATTCAAGCCAAAAATCCGAAACCAACCCGATCTAGGACTTTAATAAATAGAACGTGAGCTAATGACCCACTTCCCAGCACTTTTGAAGACAAACGACCATGCCCTAGGTTGGGAACCCTAAATTTCCACCATGAAAGCACAAATGATTTAGTGATTCACCAAAATGAAGAACTCAAAGTCACAGCGAACCAAAGCCCAAACAAGAACCAACACCAGACCAAGCACAACATTTGATCAATCAAAACTAACTGGCGCAACAGATTAAAACCTCCCAAAATGCTCAATGACGATCCACAGCCAAAAGACCAGAAAACTATGAATGACTCATCAAGCAAAATGGTGAGAAGCAAATTGAAACCAATAAAGAACAGTGTGCATATACATACCATGGGAGCGCAAAGGTTGTGATGTAGGATATTAACAAAGAACCACTTGATGCAGACTGGATACCACCCACACACTCCAAAAGCAAACACATAGCTTAAATAACCCCAAGGATCATAATATCTAGCAAAACACCAAAACTTCAATCACACAAGCTCAAATGATAGCAAATGCACAACTCAAAATGATCAATCACTCCTCAAAACATCGATATATCAAAGCCTCCTACCCTCGTACAAATGCCATTAATGCACTTGACAAGACAGCCGTAGCCACAAAGAATTTTGAGAATTCGACATAGCCATGGACTTCGAGGATTTGACACCATCATAGACTTTGGGGAAATCTGGGATGTGCGGATTTTCCCGAAAGTAGTGCAAAAGGTCGATTTCGGATAATGAGAAGGAACCGGGAGAATCCAGCCTAGGCGGATTTTCCCAAAAATAGTGAAAAACCCGAGATAAAGCTGAAGTTTTAGATTTTCAACATGGCTCAAAAGGATGCCACTTCAATTGGAAAAATAGGTCATTAAAGCACAAACCCAAGCAAGCAAAAATCCCCAAAAAGAAAGAAAGAGGGTCCTCACATTCAGTGGGGCATGTGTGCAAAAAGTGCACAACACGTATGCCCAAGGCCAAGCCACTAACTGCCTAAAAGAGGTCACTACCTCGTCTGCTAGAATAGGTTGTCCCCACGCTGTCTCTTTGGTTGAGTGAGCAAAGATAGCCTTGTACTGAGCATCAGGTATATCCTGCACCTCCTCGAACTGTCTGACCACTCTATCTGGAAGATATCTCTCTATCAGTGTATGCTCTCGACCCTGCATAAGTATGTCCTGACGTGCGAAGAAAAGTTGCTCTGCATCATCCATCCATGGGCCCATACCCATATATGGCCTCTAGATAAATACTGTCATCTCATCAAGAACCCGGCTCCAGTGAGCTATGTCGTCGGTACCCATGTGAGTGAAATGAATCATCGCCTCACCATACCGCCACACTAAAGGATCATCAATGTCTAAGGCAATTGGTATCACAAATGGACGAAGCACTGGAATATGCTCAAATACCTAGACATGAAGAAGATTCAACCCGGCCCCCAAAGCCCGACCCTCCAAGTAGGCAAACTCATGTAGGTCCCTGTATAGGGAGGCCAGCAACACTGGTCCCCAAGCATAACACACTCAGCGAGCGCACATCCGCTGCCATGCTAACCCCCAACTCAAACTGAAATATTGGTTACGCCGATCAGGAGCTACAAGGCCATAAATAATGGCAACCACAATCAGGCTATAAGTAGGGGCTATACCCCGGTACCGCTCCAAATCTATCTGACCATCGTAGAGGATAAGCTCCTCCACACCCATGACACTAAAGTAGGCATTCCTCCCCTCCTCCATATCATAAATCACCCGCTCTCCATGAATAGGTAATCGTAGGATATGCCAGACATCCTCAAGGGTGACAGTGGCCTCGCCAGTGGGAAGATGAAAAGAGGAAGTCTCGCTATGCCACTGCGCAGCTAAAGCATGCATCATACCCAGGTGTGCCCAAATGGGGGGGACATGGGCAACAAACCATAGACCTAGCATCCCAAGTTGCTCCTGAAGGAATATGTGCATGCCCTGCAATCTCTCTAGTACTGGCCATCGGTGCTCCCTCGAATGAATAACCTCAGGTCTCTCCTGCACAAGGAAAATACTGCGTCAATTCCCTAAAAACATTTTGGTGTCCGTGTTACCTTTCACCTTTTGAAATGGAAAAAGCGGCATTGTTTGCAAAAGTGGGGTAGTTTGGAAGTCTCCAAACTGCACCGCATGGCCGAGTTAGATAGCGAAAATTTCAAAAGTGCACCGCACGGTGGAGTTAGATAGCTCTTGACCCACATGACGCTGTTTGAGCAGCCACCCAACTTAAGAAGTTGAAATTCCATAGTTCTTAAACTCTGCCACGTAGTGCCCAATGCACTCACGGCCCTATATAGGACCGCGCGGGCCAGTTTAGAGAGCTCCTATGGCGCAATATCGCACCACGCCAACTCGACCGTAGTTTAACGCTATTAAATGCACGTAAAGCGAGAAAATGAAAAGTGGGATAGGGGTACATACCGCGGGTCCTGTGGTGACTGGTCGCTGAAATACTCGTACTCGCTCCGACACGTGTAGGGGAAGCTCTCGTTGTGCCATGGTGTCTAGAACTCAGAGCTCAAATGTCAAAATCTTCAAAGGTAGGAGTGCAAATGTTTTGAAAATGACCCCTTAGGGTCTATTTAAGCTCAAAAATTAGGGTTCCTTTTGACCTAATTTGACTTTTCAGAGAGGGTTTCTTGCCTTGATCTTGTTTTCACCTAACCGAAGGTCATTCTTCATCCCTTTTGGCATTTTAGTGCATTTTTGGGCATTTTTGGCCTGTTGGGCACCTTGTTATCTTTTTTCGCGAGATCAACCAAAAATTCAAAATTTTCGTTCGATCTCTCGAGGGGGCAATATCCACCAATATCCTTCCACTAGGGCAGTAGTGGGGCATCTAAAAATCAAGAAATTTTGAACTTTGATCACAATATTTTATTCTTTGAATCAATGCAACAAGTACATCGCTTTAAAGAGGGGCAAAATGTAGACATGGAAAAAGTACAAATTCATTTTGACACACCTGATCTCGATTACTAACAATGTTTCCTCTTAAATCACATGCTCAACATTTCATCACATTCTATCTCTTAATCTTATGAATCATTATTCATTTAATTATGTCATTCTCACCTCCTGTGATTAAATTAATCAGTTTAATTTAATTAACCCTACATTGCTATTTAATTAAATAAATCATTTTATTTAATTAAAGTCTCTAAAGTCCTCCTATTAAATTAAATAAATTAAACCTTATTTGATTTAATCTAACACATTCCTTCTTTATTAAATAAATCAAATCATTTATTTAATAAATCATTTCCTCTCAATTTCTGATTTAAATTAATTCATAAATCTAAGTCTAAATTGTCACATCACTTAATCCTTCATTAAATTAATCAAATCCATGATTAACTTAATCCTTCTCACTAAAATCCTCTAGAGAATTCAACTTGCACAATAAATCAATTACTTTTGATTTATTAATTCTCCTATTTTCCCTCACAAAGCCTCTTACATGTCCTTGACCTTGAGCCAAGTGACATTAACTTCATTCCTTTTCCCTCTTCAACATGTCATTTCTCAAGTTTGAAATGCCACCTAATTGCATTTATTGGCACATTGGCCAAAACTTGCACATTCCTCATCCAATCACATGTGGACAAGTGGCACAAAGCCATTTGATGATATTTTATCCCAGATTGCTCAATCTTGCTCATTCTTCCAAGATTTGAATCTATAAATTGGAGACTCTTCTCCTCAATCTTCATCCACAATTCATATGCAAAGTTACTCTCTCCACATTGAGAGCTAATTTTGCCAATTTCATCCAATCATCCACCATATTTGAGATTTTGCAACAAGGTTATGCTCAAATCTCTTTGGAGATTTGACCATTTCTCTCATTTAATCAAGAATTACAATTAGGAATTGGGAAAGGGCCAATTACAACATATCATTGGCACCAATTCCCCCATGGAATTAACATGCTATTTGCTTAATTAGGATTTACATAAGTTTTCATTTCTCATTGTGTTCTTCATTTCCTAATATAAGTTTTAGATAGATGGATTTCATGGGGAATCTCTCACGCTTGTTTCAATGTATTTGATCTAACATACTAATCATGTTTGTTGTTCTTATGCATTTGCAGGTTTAGGCATTCACAGATAGAAATCAAAATACCAACTAAAACGAGAAAGGAAACAAAGATGAATGACCCTATGACTACCTTAACACAAAAAATACAAGCCCTCCAACAACAAATGAAAAATATGCCAACTGGGGCCACTAAGACATATTCAATATGAGATATATGCCCAAACCCTTTTGATCCAAGTTTCAACATGATACCATTCCCCAAACATTGCGAATTACCCAAATTTGACAAGTACAACAGAAAAATAGATCCCATGAATCATGTAAGGGAGTTTAGAACTATGGGCCTATAATTTTCCCATGAAGACACTTACTTAATGAGATTATTCCCACTATGTTTTGGAGGGAAATGTATGCAATGGTTCTCGCAACTACCCTTAGGTATCAAATCTTTTGAGGAATTACTTAACAAGTTTATCACCTAGTACTCATATAATATTCAACATGAAATCATAGTGAAAGACCTTTGCAATGTCAAACAAAAGAAAGGGGAATCATTCCTAGTATTCTTGCATAGGTGGAGAAGGTTATTCCCAAGGTATCCTTGCCCCATACCCAAAAAATAAAAGATGGAGGTGTTTATTGAAAACTTAAATGATGACATGACTTATAGGCTTGAATTACAATTTCCTCCCACTTTTGAAAAATTAATTGAAAATGGGATCAAAATTGAGGAAGCCTTGGTCAAGAGGGGAATTTTGAAAATATATAATGAAAAAAACTTAAACAATTCCTCCAACAATGACAAACCAAAGTTTTGGCAGAGTACAAGAACAATGGCAATTATAATTCAGCAGAAGCACATAATGCCAAATTGATTTTTAATCTATCCAGAGTTACACCCAAGGCTAACCAAACTCCCAATCTGAACACAAATCAGAAGAATGCCAATCAAAACATGAATCAAAATAATAACAATCATCCACCTAGGCTACCATACCAAACATTGAAGAATCACAATTTTTTTACTACTTTGGGTCAATCATATGAATTTGCATTAAAAGAACTTATTGCGGAAAACCTCATCACTCTACCCAAAAATCAAGGTTTTGAACCCAAATTAAAATCATCATGGTGGAACGGAGCCTAGTTTTGTGAATTTCATCGATGCAAAGGTCACATAACCAATAGTTGCATGCAATTGAAACATAAGATACACAATTTGATTGACAATAAGTTCATACAAATTTAAGAATCCCAAGCAAACACCGATCATGGGGTATTCAAAAACCCTTTGCCCAATTATGATAAAGGAGAGTCTTCTAACATAAATGGCAAAGGAAAAGGTGTGAACTATGTTTATGATGGCACCATTTATCATATCTCAGCCATTGAAGATCACACAAATGACATTGAAATTAGTAACAAACCAGATCTTGTTGCAACCAACCATCTAATCAACAACACCAACATCCTCTCTAATGAAATACATAAGACCCAACAAGATATGGTTTCAATAGATAATCAAATTAATGTCATCAAGATCAAAGGAAAACATGACAGTGTACTTGTAAATGTAACCACAAGGGCCCAAACCAAATATGTATTGAAAGAAAACACTTGTAAAACACCTGATGCCCCATCTCATAAATATAGCATTGTTGATCAGCTCCAAAAGATCCCTGCACAAATATCAATATTGGAGCTCTTGAAAATCTCACCCGCCCACAAGGAGATCTTGGAAAAGGCCCTAGTTGATACAATAGTACCAAATGATTTGGAAGTTTGCACTTTCCAAGCCATGGTGGGACATTCGATTTCACGTCATTGCTAGTCCTTTTCAGAAAATGATGACGTCTCTCTCACCCATCATCATAACACAATGCTCCATATTGAAGTCCTAATCCATAAAATTCATGTCAAGTGTGTCCTAATATACAAGGGAGTCGGTCTTAATATTTTTACTTCAAAGCTTGTCCATGCACTAGGGTTCTCTAAAAATGCAATAGATTCAAGGAAAAATATCACCATCAAAGCATGTGATGATGAAGAAAGAGCTTCAAAAGGATTGATAGTGCTACCAATTCAGGTTGGTCCAATTCAAAAAGATGTGGTTTGTCAAGTTTTGGATAAAGATTTGACATATAATATACTCTTGGGTCATCCTTCGATCCTTGAAATGCAAGTTGTCCCTCCAACATACCATTAGTGCCTAAAATATCCTTGCAACGAGCAAGAAATTACCATTCCCGTTGATTCCAATCATCCCCAACATTGCAATACCCTTAAGGTCATCCAGGATGTGTTTGTGCCTCATAACCAAGAAGCTCTTGATTTCACCTCTAACCTCTCCAATAATCCAAGTCAAGCCAATCCATTTTTATATTGTTAGCCACATCCTCCAATGAAGGAAGTCATCCAAGTTCCGCATCCAACCCACTTGAGAAAAAGGAAGAACCTAGCCCCTCTACATCTACCACTCCTGAGTCCTAGCTCAATACTTTGGCCAAACAGTTTGAGAAGAAATTCCAAGTCAAAGATAAAGGTCCAGGTGAGTATTCTATTGAACAATCTATTTTCCTCTCGCCATTAATTTCACCAAAATCCCATGGTCAACCATCAACCTCATCACAATCAACCTCACAACCTATCACACTTTTTGATGGTTGATTCATAAAAGAAAGCACCCACAAAGAGGAATCTAATGACAAAGACATTCTGAATTGGCTCTACAAGGATAAAACTAATTCCTAAGTAGCAATGGCTAATGTCCAAACCACTCAATATGCCAAAGGATTCTTAATCTTGGAAAAAATGGGATATGATGGACAAGGACCTATTGGAAAGAGAAAATAAGGTATCATAGAACCCATCCAACCCATTATAAAAATACAAAAGATAAAATGGGATTAGGTTATAAAGAGCATCAAAAGGATGAAGAAACAAAGGAGGACCTAAAAGAAATGTTTGTTGAATAAATCCTACAGCTACAAGCCAGTGGTCATTATGAAACCAATTCCAATGAATATGAGTGGGATTCAATATCGGAAGAGACCTTCCATGATAAGGACATTGATGTCATACACAAGTACACTCCCACACTCGAGGAGGGACAAAGCTCAAGGTTACAACCATTTGAATTAGGATCACAATTTATCGATGGATCAAGTGAAGATGATCAAACTCCTAGCGAGACAGATCACTCAGAAGAGAGCAACATCATAGACCTCGATATTTCCATAGTATTATTTGATGAAAAAATTGCCATTAGGACCCTTATTCCATCTGATCTTAACCCATTTGATGACCCCCTACCATTGCTACATCCTGAACTCATAGATTGGGACCAAATTGAACCTACCGATATCCCCACCTTTTCGAATGATGAGGCCATCATCAAATTTCTCTATGTTGTTACTTCTAAAATGGGTTCCACCATTGAGCATCTCAATGAAGCTTCCAGATAGGGGAGTTCCAAATTTCCCAATTGCAAAATGAATGAAACAAAATAAAGATCTGATGGTGAAAACCATTCCATGGCAGCATCAGATCAAGAAAGAGTAAAAATAAAGAGTGTATCTAATGGTGAAAACCTCTTCAAGGCGTTGAAGGATGGGAAATTTGAAACGCTTCCTGAGAACTTCCAAGAAAGATCCAAAGTCCTAATTGAACCAACGCAGTCCATCATTGTGAGCAATGCAGAAATAGTGAAAACTCTCCATTTAGCAGAATCATTGACAGAATTGGAAAAGCCTAACTTTATCAAGTTCTTTGAAGAAGATCAAGTCAACTTTTCCTAGTCATATGAAGACATGTCGGGGATAGATCTAGACCTTATCATGCACCATTTGTCACTTCCTTAAGGAATTAAACTAGTCAAGCAAAAGTTGAGAAAAATGCATCTTCACACTGCCCTATTGGTGAAGGTAGAACTAAAGAAGTTATTGGATGTCAAATTCATCAGACCCATTGACTATGCAAAGTTGATATCCAACATAGTACCTACTTCAAATCCTAATGACAACATAAGAATCTATATAGATTTTAGAGATCTCAACAAGGTTTGTCTGAAAGATAATTTCCCCTTAACAAACATTGATATCATTGTAGACTTAACAACAAGTCACGACATGTTGTCACTAATGGATGGATTTTCCAGTTATAACCAAATCAAGATAGCACTAGAAGACTAGGATAAGACAACTTTGACTTTCCCATGGGGAATCTTCTATTGGAATGTCATTCCCTTTGGGATCTGAAGAATGCAGGGGCCACATACCAAAGATCCATGACAACCATCTTCCATGACATGATGCATATCTTCATGGAAGAATATGTGGATGTCTTGTTGGAAAATTTTTACACTAGAGAAGGACATATGGAAATATTAGACAAACTATTCACTCGCTTGGATAAGTTCAACGTTCACCTAAATCCAAAGAAATGTGTATTTGGGGTAATGTCAGCAAAGCTACTAGGATATATAGTGTTAGAAAATGGTATTGAGGTAGACCCTACAAAAGTTAAAGCTATCATGGAGATGCCACCTCCAAAAAACATTAGTCAATTAAGATCCCTTCAAGGCTGATTCCAATCAATCAGAAGATTCATATCACAATTGGTCGATAAGAATCATCCTTTTACCCATTTGTTGCATAAGAATGTTTCCTTTTGATGGGATGAAAAATGTGAGGAATCTTTCAACCAACTAAAGCAATACCTAATGAGTCCACCTATTCTAGCACCTCCAGCAGAAGGAAAACCTCTCCTATTGTATATCGCCACAACTGATAGATCATTTGGAACCTTGTTGGCACAAGAAGATTCAATAGGAAAGGATAGAGAAATCTATTACATTAGTAGAACTCTAAATGGTTATGAAATCAACTATACACCAATTGAGAAATCTTGTCTAGCAGTTATGTTAACTATGCAAAGATTGTGACACTATATGTTGACTCAAACCATCAAACTCATAGCCAAGATAGATCCATTGAAATATCTCCTTAGCAAAGAAAATCTGATGGGAAGATTGGCCAAGTGGGTGATGATACTCAGTGAATTTGACATCCAATATTCCAACAAGAAAGCAATAAAAGGCCAAGCTATCACTGATCAACTAGAAGAAGCACCAATTCATAATGACCACCCTCTTCACATCAAGTTTCAAGATGCAGATGTCCTAACACTCACACCATAGCAGTGGGTATTGTATTTTGATGGCTCATAACTTGTTGTTCATTTTTTGCACACATGCCCCACCATAGGCAGGGACCCCCTCTTTTCACTCCCGACGGGCTACTTTGCTCTTATCTAGTTTTGTGTGCCCCTTTCTTGGAGCCTAGATTGATCATGTGCCATCAAATGATCAAATTTCCCTAACCAAATTCACCTACCTAAGTTTCGCTAAATATTTTTCTTTCATGGAAGTGCCCCTATGAGTTTCCCTTCGCTCATTGCCCCAACATCCTCCAGACCTCATCACTGCTCGCTTGATTTTCTTTTCTCTTCATTTTTGACTTTGGGGATAGGTTTTCTATGGATTTGGGATGTTTTTGTGGTGCCTAAGTGAACTTCCAAGGTTTTGTTATGTTTCGAGAAGTTGCAAAATTTTCATTCTGAAATTCCGTCCCTAACTATTTCAAAACTCGGCCCCTCCATGGCTATTTCTGGAACTTCATCTCTCCTTTTCCATTTTTTCATCCATCTACCCCTAGCATTATGGCTCTTGGAACCAAACCCCTCCATGGTCATTTCCAAAACTCCATCTTTCTGTGGCTGTTCCGGGAACTTCGTTCATCCCTGGCTGTTACGGAACCCGACCCCTCCATGGCCATTTTCAGAACTCCATCTCTCCTCTGTCATTTTTCCTTCCATCCATCCCCAGTGTTCCAGCTTCTAAAACCTAACCCCACCATGGCCATTTTTGGAACTTCATCTCTCCTTTGTCATTTTTCCTTCTGTCCTCCCCCGACATTCCAGCTCCCAGAGCTCGGCCCCTCCATGGCTGTTTTCGGAACTTCGTCCCTCTACAGCTATTCTGGGAACTTCATTCATCCCTAGCTATTCTGAAACACCATCTCTCCTTTTCCATTTTTCCACCCATCCACCCCTGGCGTTCCGACTCTTAGAAATGGCCCCTGCGTGGCTGTTTCCAGAACTTCGTCCCTCCACAGTTATTTCAGGAACTTCGTCCATCCCTATTTGTTCTAGAATCCATCCCATCCATGGCCATTTATGGAAATCCATCTCTCCTTTGTCATTTTTCCTTCTGTCTACCCCTGGTGTTACGGCTTCTAGAACCCATCCCCTCTATGGCCATTTCCAGAACTTCATTTTTCGTTTGTTAGTTTTCCTTCAATCCACCCCCAGTGTTCCGACTCCTAGAACCTAGCTCCTTTGTGGCTATTTCTGGAACTCCCTCCCTCCATGGCTATTCCGAGAACTTTGTTCATCCGTGGTTATTCTGAAACTCGGCCCCTCTGTGGCCGTTTCCAGAACTTCGTCTCTCCTTTTTTCATTTTTCCTTCCATATGCCCTCGGCGTTCCGATTCCTAGAACCCGACCCCTTCATGTTCATTAACTTCATCCCTTTGGGGCTGTTCCTGGAACTTTTTCCACCCCTGGATGTTAGGGAACCCAGTCCCTTCATGGCCATTTCTAGAACTTCGTCTCTCCT
The DNA here is from genome assembly GCA_007115665.2 of Sequoiadendron giganteum. NCBI lineage: Eukaryota > Viridiplantae > Streptophyta > Pinopsida > Cupressales > Cupressaceae > Sequoiadendron > Sequoiadendron giganteum. Next base: position 142,851,861 of record CM021104.1, read on the forward strand.
TTGTCATTTTTCCTTTTGTCCACCCCCAGCTTTCCGGCTTACAGAGCCTGGCTCCTCAGTGGTCCTTTTTGGAACTCCATCTCTCCTTTGCTATTTTTCCTTCCGTCTGTCCCTAGTGTTGTGGCTCCTAGAACCCAGCCCCTTCATGGCCGTTTCTGAAACTCCGTCCCTTCCTGGCTATTCGGGGAACTTCGTCAGTCCCTAGTTATTCTTGAACCTGGCCCCTCTCTGGTCATTTCTAGAACTCCATCCCTCCATGGTTGTTTTGGGAGCTTCGTCTATCCTTGGTTGTTCTGGAACCCAACCCATCCATGGTTGTTTCTGAAACTTCATCTCCCCTTTGTCGTTTTGTCTATCATCCACCCCTGACGTTCTAGTTGCTGGAACTCAGCCCCTCTATGGCCGTTTCTAGAACTCCATCCCTCTACGGCTATTCCAAGAACTTTGTATGTCCCTAGCTATTCTAGAACCTAACCCCTCTGTGGCCATTTCTAGAACTAGGTTTATCCTTTTCCATTTTTTCATTTGTCTGCCCTTGGCATTCTGGCTCTTGGAACCCGGCCCCTCCATGGACATTTTTGAAACTTCGTCCCTCTATGGATGTTTTGGGAACTTCATATGTCCCTGGCTCTTCTAGAATTTGGCCCCTCCATGGCCATTTCTGGAACTCCGTCTCTCCTTTTCCATTTTTCCTTTCTCTATCACCCGACTTCCATCGGTGCTTCCAAGCCCGACCTTGGAGAATGTTGTCCCCCATTCGCTATTCGCCTTCCTTCCACCTTTCGTTTGTTGTCTGCCTTGGTGCCCCCCCTTTGGAACACACATTAATGTTTATGCTCTAAATGAGCTCCAAATATGAAAATTATGATCTGTTCATGATGCATGGGTGAATCTAACAAGTATTTTTCAAGATTTGACTAACATTTTCCTTGATTTGTGTATGAAAGCACTTACGACACTTCATGTATGCAGGTTTCAAGAAGCCTACTGTGGGTCCGTCGGGGGGACCTATTGAGAAAGCCAAATAGGAAAATCACATAGCTCCTATCACCATTCATTTTATGCCCACCTCTCCTCATATTACCCATCAATAGAGTTTTCATTAGAAGAAAGAATGTGGCAAGGAAGTGAATGAAAAAAATGCAAAGGGGGGGGGGCTTTAAGAAAGCATAAGGGGTGTTGTCCTACTTCTCACTAGATGATGGTGATCTTTAAGGGGTTGTCCACCCAAATTAGAGGAAACCAGTCCATTGATGCTAGTCATCGACAAGCATGTTTGATACAATGAAGAATGTTGCAATTCCATCAAGAAAAGGGCAATTTTAAGGCAGTTTTAGCTATAGTAAAAGGGAAATCAGCTAGAAGACAAAACTGCTACAACACCTGGGCACTAAAAGACAAAATAGGAAAAAGACAATAGATGTATTTTAAATTGTTGAATATTGTGGGGTAGGTGAAGCCCTAATTTAATTGAATCTGGGCCACACAATGTAATTCAATCCTGGCGATTCATTCGGGCTTTGGAAAACTATAAATAAGGGTCTTTCCCTCATTTGTAAAGGGTTGGAGAGCTGGTGTAAAATCATTCTGCAGCAATAGAAAGCAACATTGCATGATTTATCAGTGTTTCCTTTTGATTTTTCTCATTATATGTGCATTGTTCTACTTCCCTATTAGTTTAGTAGTTGATTTCTTGAATGGATGCAATGATGGACATTGTTGTTATAGTATTTGATGAGCTTACAACCCATACTTTTGGCACTTGTTGATGACAAACTGTTGTTCAAATTTAGCATGGGCTTATTTATTTGATTGTTGCAGCTTAGTTCAATTGCATGCTCATGATGTGAATGTGTAATCTAAAAATATGCAGTCCTTAGAAGATTGCACTAGTTTTATCTAACTGTAGGATCCTCTTGGCCAAGCAAAACCCAATTTAGTGAGTTTGTCTATTGTAGTAGCCTCCATGATCACTGTTCATTCGTAGTTGCAGGTCCAGGAACTTACTCTCTTCCCTGCTCTTTTTCCTTTCTTTTTTTAATAAGTAACCTATGCTAAGGTTCATTGCACATTGTAAAGCTAAATCCAATGATAAAATGGAGTTCAAGACTGTTGTTTGAGCCTGCAACAAACATAGAACAACTCTCCCATCTTAAGAAATCCATTTGCAGATCCAACTTTCCCACTTTGTAACTCATCTGTAAGACCGCCTTGTTATTCTAGTAAATCACATAAATCAAATGGGATATTCCAAGCACTATCAAGACTTGACATTAGAGACCTTGGGATAATTTTCTGCAATTTGATTGTGGAATATTTTCTTTCAAAAGAGGTGATGCACCTATGCATCGCCTATGTTGAGAAGTGCATAAAAAACACATGAATAGAACTAATGCTAGAAGGAGGGAATGACATGTTGTGGCTACAAAGCTGAAAGTTAGAAGTTGAAACGAACACTTTCAAAGAAGAAATATGAGATAAAGAGATCCCTTTTAATGTTGAACCATAAAATCAGAAAATTCTTAAGGCAAAGAAAAGTTGAGTTGAAATGGAGCAGCACTTGCAAATCAACATCACTCAGATACATGTTGATTTAAATAGGAGATTGATAAGGGAATTGTAGCTATTTGCATTGGTAGATAGATGTAGAATTCATGGCACCCACATGCACAATAAATTGGAGTGTCTAACCTTCTTGAGTAGAATTGAAAGAGTCTTGCAAGGAGAAATTCCCTTTTGGTAAATCTATCAGCTTTTGGCCCTTGCAAATCCAGAGGAAGAATTGACGACCATGGCAGCTAAGGCATTTGAAGAGCTGATCCAAGAATGTTTGGGAAGGAAGGATGAACCAAGATTGGAGGAATTACTAATGTCAAGCTGGTGTAGATTTCACAATGCACCACACTAAGAAATAGCTTGTCCATCATGTGCAAACTTCATCACCCAAGTCAAGGGTTGTTTGGAAAATTTGGGGCAACCAACTGTCAAGGAGGATGAGTCATCCCATGAGGTAGAAAAGTTGTCAGCATTCAGAGGACAACACCTTCAAGTGAGACCAAGAAGCTGCACAAAAATAGATGCTGGGACAATAAATACTAAAGTTGAAAATCAAGAAGGAGAAGCTGATTTCCTTGGGACAACAAAAGGATTTGGTGAAGGTTCACTAAGAATGGAGTTGAAAGGCCTCACATTCACCAGTAAGAGGCAATCCTCCAATATAGAGGATCCATTGGCAGTTGAGGATGGGTCAACAAAGTTTGCAGTAGCTCATGAGGATGCATAAAATCATAAAGAGAAAAATCAGCAAAGGGAAAGGGATGACAACCTTGCTAAAATAGAAAATGATGAAGAAGACATAAGTGAAATCAAATTAGAATACCTCTCCTTCATAAATGATAGCGATCAAGAATCTGAAAATGAAAGTTTGGAGGAGTGGGGACAACCACTTATGATGACTATCTACCATCATGCTTCTTTTTCAAGTGATGATGAGGACCTAGTATCGGAAATATATGATCAGCTCATCTCTAGAGTAGCAAAGGACTAGTCTGAGCTGAAATACAAAGTGGATTTGGAGGTGCTACTACTGCCGAATTGGTTCAAACTTCGTAATTCATCAAACTCAGAGTTCACATGCGGATTGTGCCAAGAAGCCATCAAGCAAGTCAAAGAACAATCGAGGTAGCCGAGCAAACCACTTCCTGTAGTTGCTTCAAGGATGGAATGTGAGGAGCAAGAGCTTGAGCCAAGTGAAAACTCAGCTGAAGGTAGTCCTCAAGAGGATGTTGGGACAACAATAGAAGAAGGAAAACAATAAAATCTCAAGCTTTCAAGCAATGAATTAGATCAAACAAGAATGTTTTCTACTAGTCATCAAGAATTTCTTCCTCTTCAAGAGCATTTGTGCACCATGGATGATAGGCTTTATGACAAGTCCTTGGAGGGAGATTGCATAGTAGATTTTGGTCCCCTTGATGAGGTGCCATCAATTGATGACTTCTTTCCATTGGGAGCTATACTATGGAGGTATGATCATGTCGAGGAAGAGAAAATACCAGAAGATGGTAGCGATGAAGACATACTCCTTCAGCCTCCGAATGGTGATGCATTAGAGTTTTCGGATTGGGAGAGGGGTTCCTTCTCCATCTATAGCGATAGTGAGCAAGGGGAAATGAGTGAATGTCATGATAAGATGCAAGAACAACAAAGAGAAGAAGAAAAAGGCGAGGGTGTTGAGATAGCTACCAATAGAGATGAAGCACCTGGTCGACTACAAGATGCAACTTGGAGTCCTTTCACCATGATCGTTGTTGATCCTCCTTCATATTTAGATGGCTGCAATAGGAAAGATTCGCACATGTCATTGTCCCATGACACAAAACACCACATAAATAAGGAAAAAATTTGGGAAAGGAAGTGGGACAATGTGTTTCCTTTTGAGGACAACAATCAAGTGGACACTTGGTTTATAGAAAATCAATGAGATGAAGTCTATCTTCTCGAAGAACAGCTGATAAGGATTGTCGATCCCATGCAAGACATGGAAGAAGTGTTTGTTGCCCCGTTCTCCCTACCTTATGTAGGTTTGATGCCTAAAATTTTGCTTCCTCCACCATGCTCGCCCAAGGTTGTTGATGCAAGGACTGATGATGTAGTGCTCGCTCTCGAATGTCAAACATTTCCATAATTGCATTAAAAAATCCAGGTTCTATCCTTCCTTGCTCCTGTTAATTATCATCGTTGCACTTATCATTTTGATTATGGGAATGAGGAAAAACAGACTTGTTTATGGATTAATCAGGGGTTTAATGAGCCTCCTCAATTGTTGATTCTTTGTGATGTTGGGGTAGAATTTGAATGCTACAATATTGAATTTATTTTCTCTGAATATAAGGATAAATCTGCATGGTTGAGAACTATAACAATTACTAGTTTTCTTGTACATGCATTACGAAATCCAATGGGTGTGAGTGTCGGTTGGCCTTGCCTGAACGTAGTTCTTTGTAAATATCTTTGTACATAGCTCATTTTGAGTAGTGTAGGTTTCCTATAAATACTCCACTTTCCTACTTTCCTTAGGTTAGTTGGTTTGTTGTAGGTTGCTTTCTTTAGAGTGGTTTCTTCGTTGTTTTCTTTTGCTATCCCACTTTGGTTAGTTTTTGTGTTTTCTTTTCATTTGCTTTCATTTTATTTTTTTTGCTCTCGCTTTGCTACTAATTTTCTCAAGGTCCCTTTGCTTTTGGCTAGGTGCGTCTATGCACAAAACAACCATACTTATCACTTGGGGTTGTTCTATGTATTTATTTGTCAAACTCTAATCAATTTTTCAGAGTGGATGGTGAGGGTCTTCTGTTAGTGTCAAGCAATCTGGATGTTTGATTCAGAGTGGATAAGTCATTGGTTGGTCTGATTCTGAAGTATTCTAGAATCTTATCTCTCACACACATTTTATGAATCCAATGGCCACTATAGGTCCTTTGTGAGGTCTAGTTAAGTGAAAAATCTAAAATTCTGCTCCAGCGCCACTCTGATTCTCAGCCCTGAGCGCGAGCTTCATTGCTTGCGGGGTGAAATAAAAGAACTGAAAAGAGAAAAGAAACAAAAGAAAGAAAGCAAAATATTGAAAATCAAAAGTAAAGAAATTCAACTTTTTAGGGGTATACGAATAACTCTACCAAGGCTATGGATGCCTGACCGGTAATAGAACAATGCTTGGGAGAATCACAACGACAACCTCTTCGGGGCTATGGACGCCTAATTGGAAGCGAGGCAATGTCCCAAATTCTTTTGGAGTTAAAAGAAACTATGTAGCTTAACATGATGGACCTTGGGTTCCTATAGCAACTGAAGGATGGGAATTGACACAACTACACACACATGGATTATTAGCATATTGAAGGTTGGATTAACTAGTGGTTTTGATCCTTTGGTTGAGCGTGAAGATCAAAACTAGAGATTCTGAGTTTGTGATTCCTTTTTGTCATCAAAATTCTCTAGAGAATTTCCCTAGCGAGTCACCATTTTTTGTGCATGTTTTGCACACACACCCCGCCATAGGCAGGGAGCCCCTCTTTTCGCTCTCGATGGGCTGCTTTGCTCTTGTCTCATTTTTAATGTCCCTTTCTTGGAGCCTAGATCGGTCATGTATTATCAAACAATCAAATTCCCCTGACCAAATTAAACTGCCTAAGTTTCTCTAAGTCTTTTTCTTTCATGAAAGTGCTCCTGCGGGTTTCCCTTCACTCGTTGCTCCAACGTCCTCCAAGCCTCATCCTTGCTCGCTCGATTTTCTTTTTCCTTCATTTTTGACTTTGGGGATAGGTTTCCTATGGATTTGGGATGTTTTTGTGCTACCTAAGTGAACTACCAAGGTTTCATTAAGTTTTGGGAAGTTACAAAATTTTCATTCCGAAAATCCATCCCTTCATGGCTATTCTGGGAACTTCATCTATCCCCAACTATTTTAGAACCCAACCCCTCCATGGCTGTTTCTAGAACTTCCTCTCTCCTTTGCCATTTTTTGATCCATCTACCCTTGGTGTTCCAGCTCCTGGAACTTGGCCCCTCTATGTCCATTTTTGGAACTCCATCCCTTCGCGGCTATTGTGGGAACTTCACTTGTCCCTGGTTGTTTTGGAACCCGGCCCATCCGTGTCCATTTCTGGAACTTCGTCTCTCCTTTTTCATTTTGCCTTCTATCCACCCTTGATGTTCTAGCTTCGAAAACCTAGCCCCTCCATGGCCCTTTCCAGAACTTTGTATCTCCTTTGTCATTTTTCCTTCCATCCACCCCCGAAATTTTGGCTCCTGGAACCTGGCCCCTTCATGGCCATTTCCGAAACTTCATCCCTCCATGACTATTCTGAGAACTTCATCTATCCTTGGCTATTCCAAAAAAATGGCCCCTCCATGGCCATTTTTTGAACTCCTTCTCTCCTTTCTCATTTCGCCTTCCATCCACCCCCAATGTTTTGGCTGCCGAAACCCAGCACCTCAGTGGCTATTTGCAAAATTCCATCCCTACGCGACTATTCTAGGAACTTCGTTTGTCCCTAGATGTTCTAGAACCCGACCCCTCCATGATCATTTCTAGAACTCCATCTCTCCTTTATTGTTTTTCCATCTATCTTCCCCCGACGTTCCAACTTTCGAAACCTAGCCCCTCTGTGGCAGTTTTCAGAACTCCGTCTCTCCTTTGCCATTTTTCCTTTTGTTCACCCCTAGTGTTCTAGCTCCTAGAATTCGGCCTCTCCGTGGCCATTTCTGGAACTCTGTCCCTCTACGGTTGTTTCAAGAACTTTTTCTATCCCTGGGTTTTCCAAAACCCAGACCCTTTGTGGCCATTTCTGAAACTCCATCTCTCCTTTGCCATTTTTCCTTTCATCTGCCCCCAACATTCTAGCTCTTGGAACCCAGCCCCTCCGTGGCCATTTTTGGAACTTTGTCCCTTCACGACTCTTTTGGGAACTTTGTCTTTGCCTAGCTATTCCAAAACTTGGCCACTCTGTGGCATTTTTTGGAATTGATTCTCTCCTTTGTCATTTTTTCATTTGTTTGCCCTCGACATTCCATCTCC
>CM021104.1:142859536-142978442 GCA_007115665.2 Sequoiadendron giganteum
TGGATCTGAAGTAGTATTTTTCATTGAGGTTGAGATACCATCACTCTGTGTGTCATTGAAAGGTCTCATTTCAGATGAAGATTATCATGTGTCTAGATTAAAAGAGCTAGAATTGTTAGATGAACATCATTAGCTGGAAGTGGACCACCTAAAAGAATACCAATAGAGGATGTCCAAAAGCTACAATTACAAAGTCAAACCTAGGATATTTCAAGTGGGTGATCTAGTATTGAAAGAAAATCCCTAAAATCAGCAGGACCAAGAAAAGAAAGGAAAATTTGAACCCAATTGGTTAGGTCCTTTTTTTATTGTTTTGGTCTTTGGATTAGGGGCATATCAGTTGTCTATACTAGAGGGGGATATATTTGAAGAACCAATGAACATTATTCATTTTAAAAAGTTCTACACTTAATGCATCTGGTGCATGCCTAAAAGTCCTAAAAATTTCTAAAAAGAAGAAAAAGTCCTAAAAATTCTAAAAAGCATAAAAAGTCTCGAAACAAATGGTCACCTTGATGAAAAACTAGCAAACAGGCATCTTGGTGACAAAAAAAAAAATTAATCAAAAAATGGTTGCCTTGATGAAAACTTGGCAAACAAGCGTCTTGGTAACAACAAAAAAATCATAAAATTTGAAAAAGTGCAATAAAAATAAAGTTGTGAAAACTTGGTAAACATGCACTATTTGTGGTAAGTTAGCTTCTCCATCTATTTATTGACCGTCTGCTTTTGACATCACTATGCATTCACGCATATCTTGCAATGAGCTTCATGTCCATATCCAGCTGTTACGGTTGTGTCCCACCTTGGCTTGGTATTTATTGTACATATCCATAATAAAATTTGGTTTGTTCTCATTGGGGGAAAAATCCTAAACTCACTAGGGGAAAATCATCGTTGAACTTAAATTAGCAAACAAGCAAATAGTAAAGCAACCTTGGAAAAACAACAATCATGATAACCATCAAAAGTTGAAGATCGAACATCAATCACACTAATCAAGCAATCATCCAAATCAAATCAAACATCAAGCCAAATCAAATCAATCATCACTAAAGGATCATCTTCAGATTCATGGTTGGACCACTTTAACAAAATGTTCAATTGATGTATCTTGATTATTGTTATTATTTCTCAAGAGTACCTCGATGATGTCATGAACTAGAGGAGCTATGATTGAGAACGATGATTTATTTGTTTGTTGTCTATGAGTCAATTCTTTATTGTGAAAATTGTCATGGAGCATGCTCTATAAAATATCATTAATGACATTCTGAATTTGCATGGGAACATGATTAACTCTTGTATATTTAGACAAGTGATGCTGAAGTCATCTTGGTCTAATTATACCTAGATTCTTGTTTTCTCTTGTATTATCAAATCTCAATGGAAGTTGTATGGAAGTTGTACTCAAGTCATCATGGTCTAATTATACCATTGATGTTTGTACCAACTTTCAACATAATAAAATGCTCAATGATGATAATATGCACAATGAATAAGATGATAACATTGCATAGATATAATTGCATTCATGATAGTTCTGCATTTGCATTATAAATTTTTCCAAGGCTGGTACCTCTCAACATGATGTTATCTCTCACTACCAGACTGAGTACACTTGATATACCAAAAAATTCATTCATTTGCATTGACATTTCCATATCATATCAATTAAAATGCATCATCATAAATCCATCCATACATCAAATAATTATCATATTAGGCATCATACATTTGTAATATCCATTATTCCAAATCATTCATGCATTCATTCATCATAACATTTGCATCATGAAAAAATCCAAAAAAATAAAGCATTTCCCACAATACCATCATTCATAATCCCTATCATACATCAAGATCATAATAAATGCATTCTTTCATTCATCCATAATTAATCTATATATACATTCATCACGACAATCATTCATAATAACATCATAATTCTTTATGCATCATAATTCACTTGCATTTATGCATTTAGGTCACATATTTGCATAGAAAATGCGAATTATAGGAAAGTGCATTACATTCCATTTGCATAATAACATTCATTACACATAAGAGCACAACCAACATCACATAGGGGCTAACATAAAAACCATACATGCATTTACATGAATGATCATAATTCATTTACATAATCATCCATACATCTAGGTCATTTATTCGCATCATGAAAAATACAAAATGAGAGCATTATCATAAATCCACACGAAAGCTATTCATTCATTTATCATACATCTAAAATCCATAAACAATCCATCCATACATTAAACCATCTATATTAATCCATTTATCATACATTTTCATTCCATAATAAAACCATTTATGTATTCATATTTGCATCCATACATTGATATATACATGTGAAAAAATACAAAAATACAATGCATATCATCTCATTTACATGCATCACATCCATATCATGCATACATCATTCATAAACACATAAAATCATAGTATCATCTTCTCATTAGTGCATCCATACATAACATAATCATATAGAACATGACATAATCACATATGAACATAAATTAAATGCATCCATCATAATAGAAATCCATAATAAAAGAATCAACTCATAGAGATCATCAATCATCGCTGCATGTCATATAACCTTAAAATAATAACATGTCAAGTGTACAATGATATCAAATGAACTGAGAGACGATACATCAAAAATGTGGCAAAGCCAAGTCTCTAAATCAAAGTAAAATATATCAAATGTGACCATGTGATCCTATGGTGCTACCCGTGGAGGTCATAGGCATCTCTCCATCACCTCTTACCCCTGATGGTCCTACCCCTAATGGTCCTCCTCCTGGTGGACCTCCACATGGTGGGCCTCTTGGCAGTGTTTGTGTCACATGTTTGCTGGTAGTATGAGACTGGGAGTGACCAGATCTGGATCAAGCATAGCTAACTCTCTGCTCTACTGGGATTGCCTCATAGTACCTACCCTTATAGTACATTGCCTCCTTGTAAGTCTCTCTAATCTATCGAATGGGGTCACTTATACCAACCCCCTCCGCATCTATCTGGATCTTTTTTGCATCTCCCTCGATGATAAGTGTGGCTACCTGGGCCTGCAGTTGTACCATATGCCCCTATGCTTGTAACTGCACTAGTGCTTGTGCTTATAGTTGAGCCTAAGCCTAAGCTAGTTGTGCCTGTAATACATGTAACTGTCCTTGAATATTCTGCACATGAACCTGTAACCTATCTATCTGTGTCTACTACCTCTGAGAGGGCATCCTAAGAACTACTAGCTGATGCCCGACATGAGCTGATCTCATCCTCTTGGGGATAACCCCAAATTTTAGTACACCTCACCCATTGCCTCCTCCATCACCTCCATCATCCCCCCTCCATCTCCACCCCCATCATCACCTACATCATCTCCATCATTTCCCTCTACCTCCTACTCACCGCCATCTCCCCTCCACTGCATGGTTGGCCCTACCCTCCTCCCAACCTCCAAAATCAGTGTAGGCTCATCTAGACTGAAAATCCATGGAAATGGGTGTGTGTTAAAATACTTGACATAATTTGTCGTCATCTACGCATCCACGATCTCAGGGTGAAACTTCCAAAAAATTGGTTGTAAGTCATAGTACTCTACAAAATCTATATCATAATCAAGAGCTGGCCCCCACTCTAGAATATCATGTCACCATCACGTATAGTGTGCTACCCCCTGTGGCATCCCTTAAAGCCTATCGTATTTTCTATACACTCTACCAAAAAGGAATCTCTGAATGATGTACGAAGTCATACCAATTAGGTATTTGTTGTAGAATACATAGGGAATCTTTGTGTCATCCTCTATCCATGCCTCGCAGTGAAGATATGGCTGCGATATAAAAGTGTCTAAATCATCGAGGACTCTCCTCCAATACTCCAACTTGCCCAGATTATGCTGGACAAGTGGCCCTATGTAATGAAAAAAATGGTCATCTTGCTGGTCGAGCTTTCCCTCCCACTGGCCATGTAATAGCTATATGCTCCCAGGCCTAGAGCTGCAATAATGTACATCCTGCTGATAGACTATTGGCTCAAAGGTAAAAAACCTGATGCAAATCCTGTTAAGGGTGTCAAAGCATGTACAAACCCCAAACATATCTTATACCATGAGCAATCATGTTGTCTAAGATCCACCCCTAGCCAACTGAAAATCCCTTTGACCTATGGTCGGGGCACAAAAATCCACCAATGAATCTTGCCAGCACATAGGGTAAGGTCTGATGGGTCGCAATCAACTCCCACCAGGATATCTTGTATCCAATAAACTGACCATCATGAAATAGCCATCGAATGGAATCAGTCCAATCCTACTCCTTGTGATCATACACCACTAAATCACCCGCGACTAGTATCGTCAAAATCCGATATACATCCTCGGGTGTCACTGTCATCTCACCAGTCACCAAATGATAGGTTTTTTGGTCACTATGCCACCACTCTACAAGTGTCATCAACAACCCCCGATTAATCTAGTACTCGAGCATATATATCAAGGAAGTAAGACTGCATTGATCAATAATTGCAAGATCTATTGGAGTCAGATGTGGGATCATGTCCCATGTCTATGGAAAGTGCTCTCGAACCTATAAGTTCCCTAAGCCACCCTCCTAGAATCAAATTAAAGCATCAAGTCAGCACATCAACCAAATCAACCTATCAATCAATATATCATTTAATCAAATCAGCTCACGTCATATTTTGATCAAATCCTAAGGAGCACCTATCCTATCACTCGTCTCTCATTTGTCATGAGATCGATCAACGTCAATCAACCTATCATCGTTCCTCACCTATCATGAGAATGATCATCAATCAATTAATTCTTTAATTTTATCTATCCTATTATCATTCCTTTCCTATCATGAGGATGATCATCAACCTATCAATCAACATCATCCTATCATCAGCTGACATGATCATCAATCATCAAAAATCTAGGAGGAATTTTTAAAATTATCAGTTTTGGCTCAATGTGCTAAAATAGAGTTTCTATGCGCTAATGGGTAAAGCCACAATAGTGGTTTACAATTTGATGGAGGAAGGAAAACTAAGAAAAAATGACCCCATGGCCAAAAAATTGGTTTTATGGGTTCGAATGAACCTGCAAGTTCAAACGAACCCAAAAGTGGTTCGCTCGAACTAGGGTTTGAGCGAACCCTTTATTTACTGGGCCCACATTTCCCACCCAAAAAAAAAAAGGAAATGCAAATTGAAGGGTGGTTCACTTGAACCCCTCGGGGTTCGTATGAACCTACCTTATCCCTCATTCTCCCCATAAAAAACAAAAAAAAACCTAATTTTTTTCACTTCGGAACTAGGTTTGAACATGAAAATGGTAGAGACTTCACAAACCCAACTAGAAGAAATTATGCCTTGGAACGAGCCATCCAATGAATATAATTTTAATATTTTTTGGTTTGATTATGTATTTGGTTTTTTAGTTTTATTAAACATAGGTTTTTCACCAAAAATGAAGGTCTTTGTTCTGCACACATGGAAAAATAATAGATTATCAAATTTTTTTTCGAAAAATATGAGTTGACCAAATATTGAAGTCCTTGATCCAACAAAAAAAATAAAATTGAATTTTGATATATACAAAAAAAGTTACGTGTTATATGGTTGCGCTATGTCTGAATTGTAATTGGTTTGACTTTGAAACTTGATTAAAGAAAAAATATTCAATAAAAAACTTTCTAACCAAGTGGAAGCACTAGATATTCGAGCTACAAATCTAAATTCAAAAGAATTAGAATTTTTTCCTTCATGGGAAAAATGTTATGCATTATATGGTGTGCATCACTTTTTAGAAATGTTGTTTTATGAAAAACTAGTTTTTGAGGGAGATAGAAAAAAAAGTGCAATCTGATTTCCAAAAATTTGAAAAAAATATTTTTAGAATCTATAGACAAAATGTGACAAAACTCTAGTTTGTATCATCTTCAAATTCCTCATGGTTTAGTCGCTATAGGTGCTCGAAAGTGAAGATTTAGTTAAAAAAAATTATTTTAGTGTCCAGTTTGGCCAAAAATTATAAACCACTATTGTGGGATCACCCAAATATACCAGATGCATAAGAAAATTTACCGGATGCACCAAAATAGGGTCTAGATGCACCAATTATTGGATGTGCGAGAAAACGGACCAGATGCGCCAGAACAAGGTCCCAATGTGTCATTTCCTAGATGCGCTAGTTGACCTACCTAATGCACTCCTTTATCCTATTGATGTGCTAAAATCCCTATGCGCTACTTCAACAACCAAATGTGTTGAAGTGGAGACCAGATGTGCTAGCCTATTTTTCGACCTATACCTAACCCTATGCACTATTACAGGTTCCGTATGCTCTAAAGCAGGTTCTAGATGTGTTAAAATCCTAACCTAATGTGCTAAAATGAGTGAAAATACCAAATTTTTAAATGAAATTTAAGTAGGAAAAATTCAAATCCGAAATTGAAAAAGTGGTTCTCAAGGTACATACCAAAGGTCCATATGTGGCTCGACGTTGGTGGCAGCGATCTTGCTCGAATCTGAGTGTGACACATAATCCTATCCATCATAGCTCTTCTCTCTCTCAAGTTTTCAAAAATGCACAAGCTACAAATGAGCTATCTTTTACCCTTTTTGACCTTTTAAGTGTTAATTAAGGGGTAATTATTGTGGCATTTATTTAATTTTTCAAAAGGGGCCTTTTTATCAACTAATCAACAATGTGGTTGAACTTTCAATCATTATCAAGAAATAAATCAGGTCATCCTTATCAAATCTGACAATCATCAACATATCAGTGAAACATCATTTAATCATCAAAAAAATTCAAAATATTCAAAAATCATAAAAAATTCAGAAATCTTGGATTTATCTCCTGAGGGGGCATCCTTTCATCATCACTGCCAAATTAGCATCTCAGGCATGTCATAATTTTTATCATCATGGTAAGACAAATTTATTCTTTGAAGCAATGTGACAGTGCACATCACTTCAAAGAGGGGCAAAATGTATACACGTAAAAATGGTCTGGAGCACACATTAATTAAATACTTGTTATTTAATTAATAATTTCTAATTCCTCTACTATTATAAATAAATTGATAAATTTGTTTATATGGTTCATTACCTTAATTCTTCTTTTCCAAAATCTCTTTCTTCCTAAATTAATTAAATGGACAAATTAAAAGAATTTGTTATTTTAATTAATTTCCCTCTTCTATTTAAATTTGAATTTTTAAATCCAATTTAGCACATGTCTACATATTCTTCCAACCACCTCCAACTCACCATGTGTCACATAAAATTGAATTTTCTAAATTGTAAAATATGAATTATCATCAACAAACTTGCAACCAATTTGGAACCAATTTGGACACATGGCTTCTCCTTCTCTTTGATTCTCTTTAACACTTGGCAAAGTGTTTTATTAAAGGGAACCCTCTCCCTGATTCTCTCCAACCTCCTCGTGCTCCACTGTTGATTTCACAAGATCACAATCCCGACCGTCCATCGCTGCCACATCATTCCCAGCTTGTAAAATTCTATAAATAGAACACATTTCTACAACTTTTCATAAGGAGAATTTGATAGGTTTATGCTACAGAAATCTTATTGTGAATTGGAAATAATTTTTAGTGAGCATTTTAGTTTGCACTTTGCAATTTTACTTCATGTGGCATTATCATGGTATTTCCATTTTAGTATTTGAATTTCTTGCATTTTTTATACAACATTATCATTAGATTTACATCATTAGTCTTAGCATCATTTCAATCACAACAAAATCTCGTCGTAGGCCATTCAGCTTTTTATATTAAAAAACATAAAAATATAAGGATGTAGGCATTTTAGTTTGCATTGCATAATAGATGCTCATTTCTTAGGTTTACATTCCAAACATTCATGCACAACG
The DNA here is from genome assembly GCA_007115665.2 of Sequoiadendron giganteum. Taxonomy (NCBI): domain Eukaryota; kingdom Viridiplantae; phylum Streptophyta; class Pinopsida; order Cupressales; family Cupressaceae; genus Sequoiadendron; species Sequoiadendron giganteum. The sequence goes on from CM021104.1 coordinate 142,867,470, forward strand.
AATAATATTGAGAGCATGAATTAAGAAATCACCATGAATAAAGGACAATGAAATGAGTTCGAATGCAAGGTTGTAATACTTTGTTTTATCATTTCTCCTTCATTCGATGGAATACATTTCATTGATTGTGTGTATTTAGTTATGCTTAAATACTCTCACTGATACCATTTTAAAAGCGCAGAGTAACCATTGAAATATAAATTAAATCATTCTACCATTGTTATAGTCATTCATCATTTGACTTTTGCATTCACTAGCTCTATGACCAAATCTTTTAAATGTAAAACATTGACTAGAAAATGATGGAGCATTCTAATTCATTATGCTTCTTCATTTCATCGCTTTATGCCCAAATTTATTGCAAGAATAACAAAAACCATTGAAATATGGGTACCTTTGTGCATTTGGTTGTCCTACCGGTGGTCTTTTGGCTTCATTTCTTTGATTCTGGATCTTGTCATTTTTCTTCTTATCTTCAATCTTCCTTTCAATATTCATTGTTTGTCTTGAATTTTAACTTTCTCCTATCTCAAATCCCAAACCTTCTTTGTCTTTAGATCCTTTTTGATTTGCAATAATTTCATCAAGCTTTGTAGCACTCACTTTGAATTTTTCTTCATGACTTCTTGCTTTCTCCAAATCTAAATTCAAATTTACCACTTCTTGCTCAAGCCTTGTACATTCTTGTGATTTTCTTTCACCATTGCATTCAAGCATTCTTCAATTATTTTATTTTCTTCAATTTTCATTTTCAAACCAATGATGGATTCATTTGATTGCTTTAATTGTTCACTGACTTCCTTATGCCTTTCTTTGAACTTCTTGATTTTCTCAATTTTCTGATGCATTCATTTGCTTCTTTGATAATTTCTTTCAAATATTTGTTTTTATTCTTCAATATTTTCAAGGTCTTCAAGGGAAACTTTGAGTTATCCATATTTTTCAACCATGCAATATTCTTCTATGAATCCAACTTTTGCAATCTCTTCTAGAGGAATAGGAAATTTTCAATCAGCCACGTGTTCAACCTCCAAGATCTTCTTGAAGCGGTTAAGCTCCTTCCAAGGAACCAAGCTTTGATACCAATTTTTGAACACCTGGAATACTAAGAGGGGGGGTGAATCAGTATTCTCTTAAATCATTCAAGGATTAAAAATATAATAACAAAAACATATTCAATTGTAGTAAGGAAAGAAAACATGAAACATTAGCAACATCACATAACACATGAACACCAAGATTTTTACACAGAAAACCCAAAATGGGAAAAACCATGGTGAGGGTTAGCTCACAATATATTATAACGGGGTATAGTATATTTATTATAGTGCTCACTGTAGGTCGACTCGCTATTCAAGTGGACTCACTATCCACAGAGAAAATAAAAGATAGAATAGAGATGGTGGATCACAACCTATTCTGAACTATTACAATTGCATCTATCATATGCATGAAATATAGTTCCAATGAAGCTCAATAAGTTGACTTTTCACACTTCATCTGATTCAGATCTAACTCTTTAAATTTATCTACATTTTCATCACTATATTCTTCAACTTCACATTCACAACTTAAATTCATAGTGCTTTAAAAATATTCACATGTAGAATCTTCACATTACACATCCTATATTCATATCATCCATCAAAACATTGTAAAGATCCAACATATATATCCACATGAACTCTAACATCAATTAGGTCAGACTAATTAGATGTAATACTCATATCATAACCTATAAGCTCAAAAAAAATTCATCCACACCACTCAATAATTAAAATCTCAAAAAAACTTGAAATAGGTTGGCATGGACCTATAATTAATCCCATAGAATACTACAACATGTATTTATCCTTCACATACCTTCAAACATATTAGGTTTCCATGGCATAAGACCTAATATCAAAATCCTTCAACTATGTATCCATATCTTGACATGTGGACCTCAAAACTTGATGCCAATTGGAATCCATGCTCTATTACCATCTGGTAACTTATCCTCAAAAGATAAAATCCAAAAACTCATCCACAAAGATGTGCAAAATCTCCCACACAACTACACTATAGAGAAACAACTATAATTTAGATAGGTCGAACTTCTATAACTCATATCTCTCAAACCATTTGTTAAAACATGATGAAATATTGGAATTAGATACATCTAACATCCACAAAAATAATATTAGAAATGCAGAGTGAAATATTCATTTGGAGAGCAATGTAGACCCAAAAACTGACACTCTGCAACATTGTATAAGAAAAATTAACACTTAATCAATTTCCCACGCAATTGATATCTCCAGATAAAACCAACTGGCAAAAATGTCTTCATCAACACCTTGAAAACCTATTAGAACTAATCAAAATGGTTTGCAACCAAAATTTTCATGTAAATTACAATGTTATCATCAATGAAAACACTACAACACATTGTTATGTACCTTCCATGCTCATGTTTCCAAAAATCATCATCAATCTCTCTATACTTCTAACTAAAGGAAAGTTTGAGACAAAGGAGGAGAAAGTGTTGGAACACAAAAATCTACTGAGAGGGGGGCTGAATTAGTAGATACTAAAAGTTTAGTCTTGGAAACCTTTGACCAGACTCAAACCTTAAACTAAAATATGTAGATTAAAACATGAAAATATATAATGAGCACATGCAGATAAAAGATCAACACATAACAACCGATATACGTGGAAAACCCAAGATGGAAAAAAGCACGGTGAGAAATGTTGCTAGGATATACTATACTAAACCATCCTCACAAGCAATAATGTTTTGTTACAACTTTAAGGGAACCAACCCTAAGGAGACACCAATCCCATACTCTTAGCACCAACTTAGTACAAATGAGGCAACAATGTCTACAATATTAAAAGCTCATATATGCATAAAATTGGTTCTACAAAACCTAATAATGTATCAATACATTTAGTACATAATTTCTGCTCACTCCCCTTCAACTATGGTCGGCTTCAAAGGTTCATTCAACACTATCAAATTGACTCAGTAACAATTACAAACTTCAGTCTCTTACACTGTAACCCTCTAAACAACCCAACCGTTTTCATTTTTCATATGCTCTTATAACATTCTCTACCTTCACCATCAAGCAACATCAAACTAGGATTTTCATGTCATCTTATTATTTTTCTATGTAATGGATCCTATCTAATATTTGTGATTTTCCTTGCCTTAGTACCAACATTTTAGCCAATAAGCAATAGTGTCTTCACTGGATGTTTACCTAGTTACCAAAGCAAAGATCTCCAATCGATTATTCCACCATTGAGTTGATTCCATCCTTTGATTGTTGACTTATGAATTAGTGCCATTCACCTATGCATACATTCCATTGACTTTCGTATTTGCATCTTCAAACCCTTGCTTTAACATTTAAAAATGTTGACCAAAAAACACATGGTGATTTACAATGGAGATGGAAAATCAGCAAATCAACATGTGCCACATGTTAGCTCCTTATTCTTCCATCCTTCACCATCTATCTACACATATCACTATCTATCCTTATCACCTCTCAGTTAGTTCCCACACTATCGACATGTCGGAGGGACTAAAAAATGATTCCCTTTGATAGGAAGTGGTCTCACCGATATACCTTCCTACATTGATCAAGTGGTCCTCACAGCCTACGTGTCACCACATGTTATCATACTCCAACATCACCTTCCACTATTGCTTCCTTCCACATGTCACAATCTGATTTGACCTCAAGACCACACTTCAAGTCATCCAAATTTTCACTGTATCAAACGGACTCATTACTTGGGGTCACTTTGACATTCATTTATCTCCTCGATGAAGACCCTTACTAACATCACCTACCCAAAAAAATTTCACCACTTGTCAATGTGATGTCATACTCCACTAGCTCCATATGTTGACAAGACATCAATGTATTGAAGGGACGTGAGAATGACTCCTGCAAAAATTTTCATGTCTCTTCGATGAAGTACTTATCAAAATATCAAAGGGACCAACTATCATGTTCCTCCCATATTCATATGTATCCTCAATCTATTTCATTTTGGCACTATCGCGTGGGTGGTCCCACCTTAGGCTTTGTCTGACGTTATCATATCTACACTATTGATAAAAATAGTTTGCTCTCCACCGTTGGTTGCTCACCCTTTCTTCTTTTCAATATATTGAAGAGACACTAAAATTACTCTCTCTCATAATAGGGGGTCTCTTTGATGGAATGGAATTCGCCAACCTAGAGTACTAGGTACGAGGGGTCGATCACCAAATGATTATACTAACATAAGTGATAACTTATGGAACCGGTAACCTCCAATAGACAGTTAACAACAAATTAGAAAACTTGTTGGAGTGTGATGACCGCAAACACCTAGGGTCTAACTGATAAACCCTAACAACACCCGAGAGTAGAAAATAATCATTTATGAGCACATCTCTAGAATGCTCTTGAAAAACCCATATCGAATCTCACACTAAATTTTCCTTCAGACACCTAGAAACCACTATTGTAGAAAGATGACAACATTTCATCAACAATTACTATAGACACCACATACTATCCTTGGCTTATGACTCTTCACTTCTGCATAATTCTTACATCTTCATAATTAAATAATGTTAATTATTTAATAAAGTTGTATGTCCTCTATTAATTAAATAACCTTAATTATTTAATTAATTCATTCTTATCTTTATTCTTTCTTGATCAATTAAATAAATATTATTTATTTAATTATGTCGCTAATTAAATCTATCTTCTATTAAATAATCATTTTAAATTATTTAATTTATTCTTACGACACTTTCAACTATAATTAAATAATCATTTTAAATTATATAATTATTTCTTAGCTTTTTCTCCATTTAATTAAATAAATCATTATTTATTTAATTTAATCCCAAAATCTTGAATGCTGAATTAAATCATTATTTAATTCATAAAAAGGTTTATCTTTGGTATATTCCTCTATGATTAGATAATCTCTTTGTTATCTAATTATTCATTTATCACTTATCTCTATATTTAATTAGAGAATCCAGTTATCTGGTGATTTAATATCTATTTGTCTTTAACATACAAAATTTTTGTATTAATCAATCAGTTATCTAGATCTTCTATGTGCAAACCTTTATTAATTAAATAAATTTAATTATTTAATTAATTTATTCTCATCTTCTATCTATTTTTAACCTTTATCTTTACATGATGTCTTTATTCTTCTAGTTTCCACTAAATATTAAATTATTATTTTATTTAATCTCCATCATTTATGCTTTTTCACTCACATTGATCTAACCCTAATCTTAATGCATGTCACATATTTTAATTTCAATAGTCAATTTATCTTTTAATCAGAGTTGGTCATTTGAAAGTAATATTTTCTATAAAGTGGCTTTACCTTCACAATTACTACTCTCGAAAACTTTATACTTTTTGGAAGAAACTTTAAGAATCTTCAATAGTTTGCTAATCATTATCAATAGGCCATATTTGCATACTTAAGAAAAATTTGAGGGCATCAATACTTCAAGAAAATGAAGAAGTGCAATGAAGGTGATTCATGGAATGGATGAGACTTTTGGTGAGATTGTTCTTTTATTTATGATTTTATATTTCCACTGTTCTTTGTTGTTTTTGAAAAGTTAAGCAGCATTTATAGGGCGATGTACCCTTCACAACAAGCCACTAGGGCCAAAAAGAAACCAGACTAAATAGAAAACAAAAAGAAAAATAAATAAAAGACAGAAACAACCCAAAGGCAGCACAACAACTACAGAGCATCAGCCGACGGACAGGCATAGGGAGCATCTAATTGACATTGTCCCAGTTTTTAATTAGGAGGTCCACTACCTCATCGTCCACCCATTCTTTGTTGCCCTGGCTGTTGTTACCCTGTAGCTACTCCTTTATAGCATTAGACAGGGTGCTTGTAACAAAGTGACCCAACTTCATGGTGAAGCGGATTAACCCTCAAAATCTTGTATCAAGAGTATCCATTCTTTTAACCACATCGCACAAATCCACCCCAACATCCATATTCCCCTAAACCTCTTGAGGCTCATCCACCAGGGGATGGGGAGAGTAAGAGGCAAAGCCATCAACCATAAGCTTGTTGTTTATCGAAGTAAATTGGGGCCTCTCCACAATGTCATCCTCCTCCTCTTTAGATTCTTCTTCCTTGTACCATTTGCTGTCAGACTGCTCCTCCTCAGAGTCTTCAATAATTAACCTCTTCTTGTTGTTCTTGGCCAGCCTCCCGGATCTCCTCTTGGCATTTTCCCCTCCTATCAAATTTGTGTTCCCCACAACCGTATCCCCTCTGGAATCTTTCATGACAACATTCTTTCCCTTATAGTCCTTGGCATTTAGGGCTGAAATGCATTTCTCCTTACCTTTTTTTGTCGAGGTAGCCTTGTAGGCCGAGTCATCCTGAGTGGCTTTAAGCTCATAGAGTCCTTCCGCATTGGCATGGGCCTTGCCCAGCCCACCCTTAAGTTTTTTGGTGGTAACTTTGGCTTTAGGATTTCCCACATTTCCCGAATTTGGTTTCCGAGGAGGGATCTTAGACTTAGCCGGGGAAATGTGCACAGTTGAAAGGGGTTCAATGTTCTTAATGTGGACTGTCGTGATGGCTTTGGGTGGACAGAGGGCAAGATGAAAGTGATACAGTCTCAGGATAAGCCCCTAATGGAGTAGAAGCGGTGGGGAATCACAAGGGTTGCGGTTGACCGACTCTTTGCACTTGTCGATAGAGCTTTCAAGGTCCATTAAAAGAAAAAATAGGAAACTGAGTAGCATCTTATGTCTAAGGTGATTTAACAAAGGAAAGTGGTAAAAGAAATAGGTTTTAAATCTACCTTCTAGAGTTACATACTTCATCAACGCCATACACACGTGGTCCCAGGGCTTTAGGACCACATCCCTCTCAAACCCCTCCTGATTCTGAACTGAAGTCTCCTCACCTCTGAAGAAGGCCTTTAAGCTTTCATGGTCAAGTTTTTTGGTGTGTTTTGGATACCTTTTCCCAGAACACAGCAAACCCGTAGCCTGTGCAATAACTTCTTCACTGATTTTGAATGATATACCACCAATGGAGACCCGTCTGTCCTTCCACAAATTGGAAAACTGACCAGATAGGATAGGATCATGGCCAACCAAGCACTCCATAAGTGGAGCAGTTCCACCCTCCATGCAAATGTACCAGACCAAAGGGTTGTTCTAAAACTCCTCATAGTTGTCAGGTTTAGTCCTAACCTGCTCACCACCCATACTCCCAACCTGCACAAAGAACTCAAAATGAAAAAAAATGCCAATTGCAGCAGCCGCAAATGATAATTACAAAGTGATAGTTAAGGAAAGGAATATAGTGAAGGATAATTAAAACCACATATAGGACACACATGCAGAGGGGGAAATCACCACAGGGTGATTTGACACAAAAAATAAAGAATTTATGATTACAACCAAGAAGGAAAGAATTGACGGACAAGTAGGGGATGCACAAAAACCCAAGCGGAAAGGCCGGATAACTAAAATTAGTAAGCATCCAAAACAAGCCAAAAAAATCCCGCGCTAAACTAACCAGCTCGAAGCCCCTAGAAAGCCATCTCCCAACATGAATAGTCACATCATTATGAATACATTCACTCCGCCAGAGGCACGAAGGAGATAAAACAAGAAATCCAACAATCCCCAAGGGAATAGATCTCATAGTAGGACTTTGAAGATATGAAGTCACGTCCTTCCACCTAACCATCATCAAGCCGCCACACTTAAATTCGAACCCATCATTTAATTTCCATCCCTGCCACCTTACCATAACCTTAGAACCTGATCCAACCACCATTTCCAAAGGATAGACACGTGGATCCTCCTTTCTATGGTCCACACACTCAGATCTTCTCCAGGAAACCTCCACCTGTACTTCATTTCAAAGTTAACACTCATCCACCAGATTCCCAAAAAAATCCAATGGGTCCCCCAATTAGCTCCCATCATCCAAAGATTAAAACTCATTGGAAACCATGGTAGCCCTATTCCCGTGCGATTAACACTTGAATATTTGGTGGAAGCCTTTCCTTTTTCCTCCAACATTTAGCCAAGTCCTATCCTGAGTCAAGATTAGCCAAGGCATCCACCACCTGGTTGCCTTCTCTGAAGATATGGGTCACCTTTTTATCTCTAAATTTGGATAGGAAGAAGCTGACATCCAAAAAAATGTCCTTAGTATTCCAACCCATTAATCTATTTTTATTCATAGCATCTATAACTAACTTGGAGTCTCCCTCAATGTGGAGATAAGAAATCCCCAGAGGAACAACAATTTTGATGCCCATTAGCAGTACACGAGCCTCCGCCACTAAAGCTGACTAAAACCCAATACCTCTAGCAAATCCCACCACCAGAGCTCCCATAGAATCTCTGATAACTCCACCAATGCTTGCCTTACCTAGGTTGCCCTTAGCAGCCCCATCAAAATTAAGTTTAAACCATCCTCTATCCGGAGGCTCCCATTTAGTATTTTTCCTAGCTAAAAGTTTCGCATTATCAAAGGAGTTAGCTCTTAAATCTTGGTGCCATTCTTTAGCCATTTTTATCTCATAATCCATAGGCCCCCTCTCCAAGAGTTTCCCATTAAAGAGGGAGATATTCTCCTTAATGATCCTAACTCCAATGTGAAAAACCTCCTTGGGGCTCCTCTCAATATTCCTGAAAACCTTGTTATTCCTCTCCTTCCATAAACACCAACCTAAAATAGGGGGGACCTGCTTCCAAATTTTTCCAGGCAGAGGGTGGAAAAATGGGCCATACCAACCTAGAATAAGCGAAAAAGGGTCCTTACTCATCACCCAAGAGACATCAAATTTCTCAGAAGCCAACCCCCAAACTTCAGCAGCAAACGAGCAGTGTAATAATAGGTGATTGACAGATTCCTCCCCTTTCTTGCAAAGGAAACATCTATTGGGAAAACAAAAACCCTGAGTCCTCAAATTGTCCTGGGTTAGAATCCTATTATGATAGGTCATCCACTAGAAAAAATTAATTCTAGGGATCATATGCCGATTCCAAACCTTCTTCCAGGGTTCCACAACATAAGTTGCATTGGTCAACAGACTATAAGTTGACTACGCAGAGAGATCCCCTTGTTTATCAAAAGTCCAAAAAAACTCATCCTCCCTATCATAGGAAGGAAACCTAATGCTGGAGAGAATCACCTAAAGGGATCAGGCAAGGAAGCAAAGGTCAAGAGAATGGGGGGAACAAAGGGTAAGATCCTTCCAAATCCTAGCTCCTGGGGGTCTAGAAACATAGTCACATATATGAATGCCAAACAATCTTTGAGCCGCTCCCATCACTGCCCCAAAGCCAAAGGAAGCTAGAGAGGAGTCAATAAGCCAAGTATCTTCCTAGAACCTGATTTTAATCCCATTTCCCAATTTCCATTTAATTCATTTCTTTAGCAGGCCTTGTATGCAACAAATGCTCCTCCAAACAATAGAGCCCTGGGGGTGAGGTTCCGAAAGACAATCAATCAAGGTCCTATTCTAGAGATATTTGGCATTCAAAATTTTACAGTAGTCCTTTGTGTTCCTTAACTGGTCCCAAACAACCTTGGCCATCAGAGCCCTATTAGAGTTAATCATCTTCCTTATTCCAAGCCCACCACAATTTTTAGCCTAGAAGACCCTATCTCATTTCACCAAAGCAAGTTTCTTTGTTCTTTGTTGTTAGCATAGGTTTAGATTTGATTTTATTGCATTGTATTGCTTAGTCTTGCTTATTTTCTTTTGTTACAAGACTTCCTATAGACAAGCAAGTGATAGTGATTCCCTCAATACCCTTGTGGTGCATCAAAACTTGTAGAGCGTAACCTCTACAGAATGGGAAGACTCCTTATTAGAGCTAATCTTTCCTCTTGTGTGGCCTTCTGAACATGTTCCCTTATTAAAAATCCAAAAAGAATTAAATTAACCAAAATCCTTCGATTTACTGGTGCAAGAGGTCGGACCTCTGAAGTTGTCTCACATACTTGCGGTTCTTAGTAGAGATGAAAATTTCATCATGGGAGATTCATGAGAACTAAAGCTTGGCTAAATCAAGAAGTGAGTGTCATGTTAGGGGGAGCCAGTTTGTTCAAGCCTCTAATCATCCGCTCTGAATAAGCATAGCTAGGGAAACCCAAGTGAGAATTTAGAAGCTATTATCATTTTCAGCCTTAGGATCATACTTGTCTTTTGGTATTATACATGTTCATGTTCATCAAACCTGAAACATAGTATTTTATGATTATTTTTATTTGCCAAAATTTGATAAAAAATAGACTAAGTCAAACCTACAATTTACCAGAAACTCGCGTCTACCATAGTGAGTCGTATCTGTTTACCAAAAAACCACATCTGATTTTATTGTGTGACATATGTCAAACCTGCTAACACCTCTGATACTGGAAAACCACATTTGAAACCCCCTATGATGCATCTAATCTTGTGAGTCACATTTTTTGTCGAGAATGACGCATATGCCTGTCATTGGTTCGAGCCATATTTTAATAGTAAACAACCTTTGAGACCAAAAACCGCATCTGACAAACACTGTGACGCATCTGATTTTGTGAGTTGCAGTTGTATTCTAGAACAATGCATATTCTTGTCACATACCTGAGACATAGTTCACCAAAAAGAATCATATGACACTGAGAACCGCATCTATTAATTTCTAAGACACATCTATAATCCTAAATCGTAATTGCCTGATTACCAGAAAAATGAATTTCACCATCACAACTTGAGGTCAAGTAATCAAAACCGGTCTCTGTTTATCTTTCAATAGTGATCTCTGAATAGAAACTAGAAATATTTTCTCACACTAGGTCATCATTGCATCTTTTCGTATCATTTATCCATAACAATAGACATATTAGTTGCAAATCCTAGTCACATTTGAGTAGTCTTCATAATATTTATATGAATCAGACTTTTAGGACTATCACCTTTGTAGATTTTAGAATAGGAAAACTTCCCATGTTTTGGATAAACCCTTGCTTCAACCAAAATTATCATTGAACCTAGTCACTTGTCACGTAGATCTTTTGTCATTTTTGTGAGTCTTTCCAGTTCATCAGTCTAGTTTGGGAGCTCACTTTATCTCTTGGTCTTAGTCTTACAAAAGGTCCCTTGACAAATTTGTTTGAAGTCTTGGTTAAAATTTAGATGGTTGGTAACCTCTTTCCAAAATCTCCCAAATTTGATCACTTTAGCATACTTAGACATAGTCATTATAAAAAATCATCAAGCATTTAGCATCTCGTATATCCAAAAAACATTCCAAAAACATAGACTAGATCAGATCATTCTTAGACATAGTTTTACATCATTCCCATTTTAAGCATATCTTACATGGTCGAAACAAGGTCCAAAAAGAAACAAAGAGAAATGGTTGATCCAAAAGATTACATAAATCCATTCTCAAACATACCATTAGGGACATCAATTATCCAAGATCCAGAATTTGCATCTTTTTTAGATGAATGTTTGGAAAATGATCCTCAAAGATATCTAGAAAAATTGTAAGTAGAAGGTGCCACATTCCCTCCTGGATTTGACATCCACAAATTGATAACTTCATCTACTCAAGGGACAAAAACCATGACATCTAGTGTCTCTATTCCTCAAATAATTGTGGCTATACCATCTGGAATGCCTACCCAAACTGCCACAATAGTACATACAACACCATTTGGTACATCGAGCATGACACAAGGCCTTATTTTTTGTGTAGGAGCATCATCGTCAAATCCATTTGGCACTAATATCAGAAGTAAAATTCCTAGAATTAGCATAAACTTGACAAATGCTATACCACACATCAACACCACTAGTGCCATTCTGCAAATAGGGGTTATACAAATAAGACACATACATTCACTGAATCAAAATCCATCAAAAAATATTGGGTTTTAGAACACTTACATAGACCCTAACAATGCAACCAACACATCCTTGACATAGGTAGATGTTTTTCAAACACAAATGCAAGCCCTTCAACAATAAATGGACAACATGGCAATGTTAGGAAAATAGACCTTTTCAGCACAATAATTATGTGCATGTCCCTTCAACAAATCTTTATACATGACACCCTTCCCACACAAATATGTTATACCAAATTTTCCTAAGTATAATGGGAAGCGTAATCCTCTAGAACATATAAGGGAATTTTCCACAACATGCATGGACGCCACATATGACCCCACGTACCTTATGAGACTTTTTCCATGAACCCTGATTGGAATAACATTGGAATGGTTTTCTAAACTTCCATATGGTATAAGGTCATGGGGTGAATTGGCTGAAAATTTTACTGAACACTTTTCCTTTAACATTGACAAAAAAATCACGATAACATCATTATGTCACACCACACAAGAGGAAGGAGAAAACTTTATCACCTTCTTCCAGAGATGGGGGAGTCTAGCTAGTCGATGCCCTGTTGAAATACCTAATAAACAAAAGGTCACTATATTTCTAGAAAACCTTAATCCAAAACTGAGAAGGGACCTAAGAGTACATTTTTGTACTTTTGTGGAATTAGTACAAAAAGGCATCATACTTGAGAATCCTCTCATTTACAAAGGTGACATTAAGACATCAAATAGGAATCCAAATGTTCAACACCAAAATGCACCTAACGATAGAAACAAATTTTGGTCTAGAAACAAGAATGTAACTAATGATGGCATTGTCTATGCTAAGATCCTACACGTAGGACCGGTCATTATGTTTAGAGGACACAAAACCTCTCATGAAACATCCAACAATGCCATTCAAGCTACCAATCTTGTCTAAAACATGCAACAACCACGACTGCAAAGAAGGTTTCCAAAATGTGAGTTCACTCCCCTAGGGGAATCGATTGAGTCAGTCTTCAAAGCACTAATAAAACAAAAACTCATATAGCCTCAAGAGCCAAAACAATATAATCCTGGACAATTTAAACCCTCTTGGTGGGATGAAAATGTTTTTTGTGATTTCCACCAAACTAAGGGACACAGTCTATCACAATGTCGACAACTAAAGAACATTATACAGGATTTTGTTAAAAATGGAACCATTGAAGTCAATGGGAAAAAACATACCACAAACAGTGACCACAAGGTCTTTACAGATCCATTACATGACCATGGGAAAGGAAAATCCTCTAGTTCGGGAAACAATACCAATACCTCGACCAACTATGCCAATGCCAAGTATGACTATAACCAAGGTATGATCATAAATCAGATTCGAGCAGCCGATGAACAGATCAACACCATTACCATAAAGAAAAGTCTTGAATGTGTTGTCAACACACATTGAACTAAGATAACCATCTCAGGTCCTCCATCACAACAACAATGATAGTCTTCCAAGCCTCAGTATAATTTACTTGACCAATTAGGGAAGCCCCAGCCCAAATATCCATCTTGGAATTTTTGACTATATCATCCAATCATCAAGCCATCTTAGACAAAGCTTTGCAAAACATGATCGTCCCTACCAACTTAGATGTTAATTTTTTCCAAGATATGGTAGGATACTTACCAATTCGCATGATTCTACCTTCTCTGAACAAGATTACTCAACTAAAAAGATAAACCATAATGACCCATTACACCTTGAAGTTCTTGTTCATAAAATGAAAGTTAGACGAGTCTTGGTAGACAAAGGGGCAGGGTTGAATCTTTGCACCTTAAAACTAGTTAAGGAATTAGCTTTTTCATAGGAATGCATGGAAACTACTAAGAGAATAGTCATTAAGGCATATAATGATGAAGAAAGATCACCCAAAGGAGTAGTGACACTCCCCATCAGAATTGGCCCTACGGTTATGGATACTAACATACAAGTCTTGGATCTCATCCTTCCATACAATATTTTACTGGGTAGTCTATGGATACATTCTATGAAGGTTGTCCCTTACACTTACCATCAATTTCTTAAATTCCTATACAATGGCACCGAGATCATGATAGATGGTGATCTTGATCCTTTCCAATATTGCACTAGCCTATACAGAATACCACAACAACAAGTGCCTATTAATTAGGAGGCTTCATCATCCAAATCATCCCATTACATTGATCCATCCCCATTAACCAAAGCATCCACTCCAACTACCATACCATCAAAAATTAAGGTGCAAGTCCATGAAATGGGATGTGGAGAATATTGTATGGATAAGTTGCAGACAAATGACAATGTTAATGCTGCTACGAAGACTTCAATTTACAATAAGGAGGTCAAAAAAATTTCAAAAGATACTCAAATAGGTGACCATGCTTGGATCAAAACCTCTTGGGATCCTAATATGACATCTTCCTTTTCCATATCCACATCTACACAAACTTTTCATGTCCATGACAAGCCCATGTTTGACCAAGATATATATAATAATCCACTCTTTGATCATGACTCCACTAAGGATATCCAACCATCATCCTTCCATCCCACCTACCCCAAGCTAGGATATATATTTCATACTATCACCTCTACCAAGTCAGCTTTCCAAGTCGTTAAGGATGTGCAAGCTTCCTTTGAAATTTGCAGTACATAAAAGGATAGTCCCATAGACTCTATTGATGACATCGCCACTCCCTCTTGTCCACTAGACATTCGTGTCACTTTTCCTAATTCATCCATCTGCATCAAATATATGGCTCAACAAGTCATAGCTAAAGAAAATAATAAAGGAAAATCTCCAATGAATGACCTATCTTTAAAAGGAGATCAAGAATCAAAAGACATGATGAAAATAAATGAAGATCAAGACAAGTCCTCTAGCCACCATAAAAAGCTATTGGACCAATCAAAAATACAAGTCAAGAATGAGCAAGAAGATCAATAAAAGTCCTCTGGCCAAAATCAAAATTTATCAGACAAATTAAAAATAAAAGTCAAAAGTGAATGCAAGCAAAATTCAATCTCCAAGCATGCCTCTCCATCAAAAATCACTGGGGTCGTCTATCAAGGAGAAAGGTCAAGAAAATATCTTGTTGATCCAAGGTCTTTATCCATGTCAATCCCACTCATACCATATATTCCATTCCTCATCTATGTTCACATATTCATCATATCACCCCACCTTCATTGGTGATTTATTTTAATGTGTCTTTGATGACGACCCTTGGACGTACTCTAGCTCATCAGTCACCCAAATTCCTTTTTGTCTAAAGCCTGGTGGCCCATGCAGTGTGCACATTACGGATCATACCATAGCCTTGTTCATCTACCACATCTATCGCCCTTCATATTTTTCACTCATACTCCTTATCATGATCGACTCCTTTCATCCAACATGGTCATCCATAAATGATAGAGGCATCATCAAGGCAGTCTATAGATCTATTTTTTATCAATTCAATGCAAGCAAGGATGTCACCAACATATTTCTACCAAATTTTTCAGGATTGGGTCATGATTGTTCACCCAAAACACCCTTAAGACTCTTTCATGCAACAAGTTTCCAAAGGCTTTAAACCACATATGAGACTCCATACCTTTACATGAATAGGTTAAGGCATCTAACAAGATTAAAAGGATTAGGTGAGCATGATTTTATCACTCATTAATCTTGGAACCAAGTTAAAGCTAGTTTCCATCATATGCTTGCTAATTCCTTGTAGGTCTTCACAAGGAACTTTCATACATAACTTTTGATGCAGGCCATAAATTCTGACTGTGATTGGCTTTTTGAATACCCTTTATTGAACTTTAAAACATATCCCAAAATCAATATATGTTACTTTGGAGAGAAGTGCTCAAATTAGGACTGTCCTATCCAATTTAGGCTTATTTAGGCATGATATGCACAAGGGCTTATTGATTATGCTATCTCCACCATCTATTTCTCCTAACCATTTCTTGGAACACACCAAGTTAGGTCTATTAAAGCTTACCAATCACTCAAATTTTAATTCCCTTAGTCATTAGTATAAACCTTAGGTCATATTCTTCCTCACTGCTCTGTTTTTGGACTGAGACATAATTTATAGACTGAAATTGAAATTTTATGCACTTTACCCTTAACCTTTTTCTCCAAAGACTTCAGAATTTGAAATTACATTCACCAAGGAATTACCTTACCAAAAATTAATAAATTTCAATAAATAAAATGAGAGAAACACAATTTTTCACATCTTTGTTTACCCTAATCAGGGTTTCAGGCATCTTTCACAAAAACTACAATATATCTTGTATTAAAATGAATGAAACTTGTTGAAAAATAAATAAGACTCAACCTTATAACACCTCCCATCAGTCTTAGACCATGATCAGGGCCAAGTCATTTGTACAAAGCATCAGAAGAGGAATAAAGGCGTGGAAAATACAAAAAATAAAGATATCTTCCTTTTCAAACTTCAAATTCATCTTCCACCCCCAACTTACAATGATGCCTTGAGGATATTTATTATTTTTACAACCTTAACTAACTCCAACCAATTGACCAAAACTAACTCTTCACCTACTTGACTCTTGAACTTCCATATTTTGCCTTTTTGCCATTTTTGCACTTTGGCAATTTTATAAGATTTGCACTTTTTGACATAGTAACCCTCCTAGGACTCAAATTACATTGAATATGGTCTAATTTTACCTTAAAAACTCAAACATAGGCCTCTCATATGAAAATTACCCTTCATATTCTTTTACATGCAATTTTGCAACTTTTTGCAAATATGACAAAATGTGACAATTTGACACCAAAAAGATAAACTAGGACCCTATGACTAGACTAGGACTCAAAAAATATTTAAAATGGTCCATTGGACCTTATTACAACAAAAAATTATGTAAATTAATCCAAGAAATCAAGCATGCCTTATGGAGGCATGAAATCCAAGAGGTCCTCCTGCACCACAATTCTATACATAGCTTCTAAGAACCTTTTCTTAATCATGGAAAAATACAAAAAAATAGAAAAAACAATAAAAACCAAAAAAATCGTTACCTTGATGAAAACCTAACAAACAGACATTTTTGTAACACCAAAAAAATTGAAAAATCAAAAAAAAGTAAAGACAAATAATTCTTCCAATAGTGAAAACCACTTCGATGGCGCTTTGGATAAGTACCATGGTGAAAACCTGGCAAACAGGTGCCATGTGTAGTCAACTTTGCTCCTTCATCTACCATCATTCCAATCTAATTTTCCTATCATTACACCCATAATAAATGGTTATCCTTTCCACAACTTGGAATGATTGACATCAAGTACACACCAAATCCCCATTCCATATTATTGGTCTTATACTCGACTGGGGAAAAATACTCGACCTACATCATTTGGATCTCGCACATGTTGTTCAAAACATCATAAAATGCCCTGAAAAAAAATAAAAATCATAAACCTTAAAAATCCAAAATAATCAAAACATGACCCAAAAAAAATTCAGATATCTTTCAAAAATCCCAAAATCAAAGTAAGATTCAGTTGAGTCAGATAGTCGTAGTCATTTTCGAACTATGTTGCATCTGCGACTGGAGATAGGAAAGGTCATTTGTTGATGTGCCTCTGAGGCATTAGGTCAATCTTTTAGTTTTGTTTGTATAAAATCATGACTCAATCCTTAGACTATAAGACAAAGTCACAGGCCATGTCGAACTATGAGGTCTCTACATGTATAATGTAGGAAATGCCATCAATCGATGAGCTCCCAAGGCTACACTAGGTCAATCCATTAGGGTTCATCCCATTCACTATCACACACATCAGACATCACACATGTTAGTCCTATAAATCAATCTTTTTTGTCAAAATAAAATCATGACTTAGTCCTTTGTCTATAAGACAAAGTCATTGGTTGTGTTCAACTATGAGGTCTCTGCATGTATAATGTAGGCAAGGCCATCAATCGATGAGCCCCTGAGGCCACACTAGGTTCATCCTTTAGGGTACTTCATTTCAGTCAACATAAGTCAGACACTGTCATCACACACAAAGAATGGTCAAAACATCAAGATAAGTCACACATCAACAAGACAAACAAGTCACCAATGTCATCACGTCAAACCAAACAAATTTCCAAAACAATCAACTTATGTCTTATACAAGATGTGTCCTTCTTGACAACAGACATTATCATTTAATCAAACATTTACAGTACCTTAAATAGGTGGCCAGATGATTGAAACCAGACTTGATGTCTTATACGATATGTCTTTCTAAAACTAGGCTTTGTCATTGCCTTAAACAGGTGGTCACATGATCAAAACCAGACTCAACATCTTATACACTATGTGTCTTTCCTAAAATCAGGCTTCATCAAACAAACAAACAAACAACAAACATATGAAAATTTGGAAAATATTTTTTGGCTATTGACTTGTTTTGTCTTATCTTTTCATTTGGCTTTGTATTTGAGTCTGGTTACTAGGTTTCTTGAGGATGTCACATGAAGGATTTAGAGTAGCAAGCATGTCTCAGGACTCTTTTTCTTTGACTACTGTCTGTCTACTATATTTTTGCTTTGTCTTGGAGTCAAGTTACTAGCTTCCTCAAGGATGTCCCATGAAGTATTTAGAGGAGTGATGATGTCTCATGACTCATCTTTTTATTTGATTATTGTCTGTGGTTTGTCTTGACAAAAAGGTTGGGCCAAATTTTCCCTTAGTATGAGTTAAGACACTCGCTATTTGTGACTATATGTTTTTAGCAGATGGATGACCTTGCACACCTTGGTCTATCTCATATCATTGTGTTTGTTATCCATTTGTATCATTTAACGCCCATTGATGATTTAATGTAAGGCCTAGTATGTATTTGGAAAAATGTTGAAAATTTCTAATACTAACATCCATGTCTTCTATGCTACTATTCGTCTTTTTTGTTGTAACATTTCTTCTTTTTGACATCTTCACCACCCTTATCTATGTTCATCTATCCTTTTTTCCTTCATCTTCTAGTTCTCTCATCCATGTCAAGATCACACTCGTGTTCTTCGAACCCACATATTCTCTTGAGGGGGCATACTGCTACCTCCTTGTCATTCTCTTTGTCACTGAGGCATGTTGTGATAGATTTTCTTCGACACAATGTGATAAACAACATTGTATCAAAGAGGGGCAAACTATAGACACCGAATATTATCCTAGGCCTACGACTCTTAACTTCTACATAATTCTTACATCTTTATAATTAAATAATGTTAGTTATTTAATTAAGTCGTATGTCTATTAATTAAATAACTTTAATTATTTAATTAATTCATTCTTACCTTTATTTTTTCTTAATCAATTAAATAAATATTATTTATTTAATTGTGTCACTAATTAAATCTATCTTCTATTGAATAATCATTTAAAATTATTTAATTATTCCTTAGCCTTTTCCCCATTTAATCTTTATTTATTTAATTTAATCCTAAAATATCGAATGTTGAATTAAATCATTATTTAATTCATAAAAAGGTTAATCTTTGGCATATTCCTCTATGATTAGATAATATCTTTGTTATCTAATTAGTCATTTATCACTTATCTCTAGATTTAATTAGATCATTCAATTATTTGGTGATTTAATATTTGATTGTCTTTAACGGACAAATTTCTATGTTAATCAGTTAGTTATCTAGATCTTCTACCTGCAAACCTTAATTAATTAAATAACTTTAATTATTTAATTAATTTATTCTCATCTTCTATCTATTTTCAACCTTTATCTTTACATGCAGTCTTTATTCTTCTAGTTTCCACTAAATATTAAATTATTATTTAATTTAATCTCCATCATTTATGCTTTTTCACTCACACTGATCTAACTCTAATCTTAATGCATTTCACATCTTTTAATCTTAGTTGTTGATTTATCTTTTAATCTGAGCCAGTCATTTGATAGTCATATTTTCTATAAATTGGCTTTACCTTCATCATGATTAATCCTCCAAAAATATTTATACTTTTTTGAAGCAACTTTAAGAATCTTCAATGTTTTGCTAATTATTATCAATAGGCCATATTTGCATACTTAAGAGAAATCTGAGTGCATCAATACTATAGAAAAATGAAGAAGTGCAATGAAGGTGATTCATGGAATGGATGAGACTTTTGGTGAGATTGTTCGTAGGTTTAGATTTGAGTTTATTGCATCGTATTTCTTAATCTTTCTTGTTTTCCTGTGTTACAATTACAAGATATGCTCTTCTGGACCATGAATAACTCACAGACTTCCAAAATCCGATCCACATCTCTTTGTCATCATGCCACTAGACTTCCTTGCATGATATCTCCTTTTGGCATCAATGCCAATAATATGCCAACAATATCCCCCTTTTTCATTGATGGAAAAACTTAAATGCTCTGAACCAAAAGATGTACCAAATAATATATTGTAGCCAAAACATAAATTACTATCACACAATCATCGTCATAGCTCCCCCTTAGTCATATCTTCATATTTGACAAAAAAAGAGCTTTTTACTTACTTTCTCCCAATAGAGAATTTTGCTCTATTTCTCCCCCTTTGACATCAATGGAAAAGGGTCTAACTAGTTTCTACTTCAAAAAATAGTCTTGTTGTTGATAATCTCCCCCTTTGACAAAGCATAAAAAGAGAAAGAATGTATGTATATTGTTGCAACCATCAAGTCATTAGAAAATTCTAAAACTAATTTTACCTAACTTGATCTATCCTCCCATTTCTAGGGATGGATGAAGAAACAATGAATCTCCCCCTGGATTCATCCCCTATCACTAATGATTAGTGATATGATGTGGGAGAAATTACTCCCAAATTCCACCTCAGATATTCAAATTTCTTTATAGGAAGAGGCTTGGTGAAAATGTCATCCACTTGTTCTTTTTTTGGGTCATACTCCATGTTGACCTCTCTATCTGCAACCTTTTCTCTAATGAAGTGATACTTTATGGATATGTTCTTTTTCCTAGATTGCATCACTGGATTCTTTGATATATTTATTGCACTTGAATTTTCATAAAGAATAGATATAGGTTCATTGTACTCTACCTTGATGTCCCTAAGTGTCTGCTTCATCCATAGGACTTGAGTACAAATTTTTTTTGTTGCTACGTACTCTACTTTTGCTATGGAAAGAGTGATTGATTCTTGCTTCTTTCTCATCCAAGACATAAGACTATCTCCTAAGAAAAATGGTCACCACTGGTGCTTTTCCTATCATCTACATTTCCTGCCCAATTTGCATCTGCGTATGATGTCAAAGAAAAATCCTTGCTCTTGGGATACCAAATTCTATAATCAATAGTGCTCTTGATATATTTGAGAATTATTTTCACTGTGTTAATATGAGACTCCCTTGGTGTAGCCTAAAACCTTGTGACTAAATATACTACTTGCATAATATTGGGCCTTGATGTAGTTATGTACAACAAGATACTAATCATTGATCTATACAATGTCTAATTTTCTTTTGGGGATTCATCTGATTTTCTCAATTTGTAGCTAGTGATCATGGGGGTACTAACTAGTCTACTATCCTCCATTCCAAACTTCTTGAGCATTTTCCTAGCATATTTGGTTTGAGATATAAATATCCCTCTATCTCTTTGTGTGATTTGTCAGCCAAGGAAAAATGACAACTCTCCTAACATTGACATTTCAAATTCATCTTTCATATGCGTAGAAAATATTTGACACATTTTATCATTACTACCTCCAAATATTATGTCATCTACATAAACAACAACAACAATCATGTTCTCAACTTCTAATTTGAAATAAAAAATTCTACCTACATATCCTTTATTGAATCCTTGTTGTTGTAGGTACTGGTCTAATCTAGAATACCTTGCTTGTGGGGCTTGTTTCAGACCATACAATGAATTTCTCAATTTGTTTACACAATATTTTTCTTCTAATAGCCGAAAACCTTCTGGTTGTTCAATGTAAACTTCCTCTTCAAGATTGCCATTCAAGAATGCAAATTTAGAATCCATCTAATATATTTTGAATCCCTCATAATCTAAAAAAGAAATAAATTTTTTTATTTCTTCTAATCTTGCCACTGGTGCAAATGTTTCTTCAAATTCAATGCCTTCAACTTGTGCATATCCTTTGCACACTAATATTTCCTTATTCCTCACAAAAACTCCATACTCATTGAGTTTTTTTTTCTAAACACCCATTCGTACCAAGTAAATTCTTGCTTGGGGGTCTAGGAACCAATTCCCACATGTTATTTTTCTCAATCTGATTTATCTCCTCTTCCATAGCCTCTATCCAGCTCTCATCCTTGCTAAATTTAGTAAAGAAAATTGGTTCAATATGAGATAGGAGAGAAAATTTTACCTATTCTTTGTTCTTTACAAATCTTCTCCTAGTCTGAACTCCTTCATTTTTGTCCCCAATTATCTGATCCATTGGGTGATCCTTCTGCACATATTTTGCAGGTGCCTTCTCAACTTCTACTTCCTCAGATTCTTCTTCTTCATGACTAGTTGTTGGTTCATAAAAATCTAGTTCATCATCAAAATCATTCTCATTAGGTTTGGTATGATTTATTTTCTCATAAATATTGGTATTGATGCTCTCCACAATCTTTCTCAACCTAATGTTGTAGCACCTATAAGCTTTTCTTTGAGTAGAATATCCTAAAAATATTCCCTCATCACTTCTTGATTCAAATTTTCCCAAATTCTTATCTTCTCTTTTGATGTAGCACTTGCTTCCAAACACTTTGAAGTACTTCACAGATGCAGTTCTTCCATACCACAAATAATAGGGGTACTATCACTATGCACTCTAATTTTAACTTTATTCATAATATATATTGCAACATGAACTGCTTCTCTCCAAAACGTATTAGCTAATATGGCCTCATTTAACATTGTTCTAGCCATGTCCTGCACCACTCTATTATTTCTTTCTACAACTCCATTCTTCTATGGAGTTCTTGGAATTGAGAACTGTCTTTGGATTCCATGTGCCTTAGAGTATTCAACTAATTCACATGATCATGTGAATTCTCCTCCTCTATCTGACCTTAATCATTTAATCCTTCTACCTGTCTCCTTTTCAACCATTTTCCTGAATATCTTAAATCTTTCAAATGCTTGTGACTTGTCTCTCAAAAATATCACCCATGTCATTCTTTTGTAGTCATCAACTAGCAAGATAAATTACCTTTCTCCTTGCAGTTCCCTTTGACTATTGGGTCCACATAGCTCAATATGAACTATTTGTAGAGGCTTAGTGGCTGAATATTCTTTAGTTGGTAAATTGGCCTTTGTTTTATTTCCTTGCTGACATTCTTTTCATATGACATTTGCAAGCTTGGTTATTTTAGACATGTGTCTTAGTAAACCTCTTGAAATTACCTTTGCTAGATTATCAAATTTTATGTGGCCTAATCTTCTATACCATAGCCAACTTTGACCTTTCACTTCACAAAGATTATAAATATTTCTATCAATTCGTGCTCCTTCTACAACTATTTTTCACTCATTCTGATTTTGCAACCTTCATTTTCAAATGTGACTTTATAGCCATTCAGACATCTGACTCACGCTTAGTAGATTATGCTTCAATCCTTCAACATAGAAGACATCCTTTGTGGGATTTTTTCCATTTAGAATCAAGATTCCTTTTGCAACTATTTTGACTATTGTATTGTCACCCAAACTCACAGATCCACCATTGTATTTCTTTAGTTTGATGAAATTTCTTTTATCTCTAGTCATATGCTTGGACGAGCCACTATCTATTACCCATAATTTTTTCTTTTTAGCATGCAACACTGTTTGAGAAATCATTGACTATGTGGAACTTTGTTCTTTTTCCTTCCACTTGTTCTTAGATTTCTTTTTAGTCTGTTCTACCTTCTCCACCCTGTTTTTAGATTCTTTGTTTGATTTAGGATGTAGATATTTATTTTTCTCATTCTTTACATTTGGTCTCACAGATTTCATTCTATAATTTTTTCTATATAACAAAAAATGTTGTAGTTGTAATATACTATATTCATATCCATTAACAGAGAAAATGGATTCTTACAAAATTTGTGCTCCTCCTAGGAATGACTCTACCTTCTCTAGCTCTATGACTGAATTGATTACATGTATACCAATAACCATAGAAGCATAATGAATACCTAGTCATAGAATTTCCTTGAGTTGGATGAGGTGATCTTATTTTTCTCGGCCTCCTTGGATCATGCACTCTTGTGAATCAATCAACATCATTTCTTCTAGAATTCTTCCTTATCTTTTGATGATTTGGAGCAGATTTGTTATTTTTCTTGCCTAAAATAGGATTATTTTCTTCCTTGATTTTCTCAACTTTTGTAGATTAATCTTTTCGATTAGTTCCTTTACAATCACTTTTATTGACAGATTTAGACTTTTCTCCTGCCCTAAATCATTCATATAATTTTTTAGAAGCATCAATGAAGGAACTATCCTTTTTCCAATCCCAAGCTTAATATTTCTTTGTTAGCTAGCTTTTGTGTACTCAACATTTCATCCAAAATTTTAGAACCACCTTTCAGACTCAATCCTTTTTCAATATGCTCTTTAGATTTCTCCAGATCCTTTCTCAAGGCAACAATTTCTACCTCAAGCTTCATGCATCTATCCATTTTAGATTTTAATTTTAATTTCATACTTCTTCCATTCTTTTGGATTCCTCCACTTGAAGTTTTAGAACTACTACCATTTGATTAGATCCCTCAAGATCCTTGCTTAGTTTGTTTGATTTTATTTGTGAAAGTTTGTTATGCTTTAAGTTCTCCTTTTTCAACAGTTCAATCTCATCTTTGAGATCATCTATCTCATCTAGAGAACAAATACATTCTCCTTCGAAGTTAACCTCTCCTCTTCTTCACCATCTTCACCAAGGTCTTCAAATTTTCCATCCTTTTGTCCCTCAGACTCTTTTTCCATGAAAATAAATTCATTTTCTTTCACAATAAAAGAAAAAATTTGTTCATCATTTGAGTTGTTGCAATCATCAAATACATCACTATCCTCTTGGATGTAAAAACTTATTTTTGTTCTAAAAAATCCTTCTCTTAGGATAGTAAGGTTTCTTCACTTTACCTTCTACCTCTTGCTTAGATTTTTCTTCCTTATTATAAGGAAATTTAGCAACAAAATGGCCAACTTTTCCACATTCAAAGAATTTAAATGGAAACTTACCTTCGTACTTGCCAAATCCTCTTAGTTTTTTGATGAAATTATCTTCTTCATTAGTCTCATCATTTCTAAATGTGATGTTCTCAGCCTTGTCATTATTTGATGATGCATCCTTCTCTTTGTTGGCAACCTTGAAAGTAGATTTCTTCCTTGATGGTTCTGCATCTCCCATCCTCATTTCATATGCAGTGAATATACTATGCAACTCATTAAGAGTGAGTTTGTCAATTTATCTTCCTTCCTCTATTGTAGAGATCTTAAAATCATATCTGGTTGACATTGACCTTAGGACTTTCAATAAAATGACATCTTCTTTCACTTCTTCTCGATATCCTTTAATAGAGTTCACTATATCATTGACTCTTAGAATATAGTCTGAAATCTTCTCTTCTTCTACCACCTTTAGGCCTTGAAATATAGCCTTGAGTACCTAAATATTTGCCAATTTTAACTTGTCTTCTCCTTCATAGATATTTTTAAATGTATCCCAAACATCCTGTGTAGTCTTACAATAGATAACCTTGCTATGAATAGATCTAGATAAACTGTTCATAATAGTAAACCAAGCTTTTTCATTGTTCTCATAGTCCTTTTCTGCTGCAACATCAATAGGAGGTGTGGTAGGTGGTGTGCATCCATTCACAACAAACATCCACACATCAAAACTTAATGATCCCAAATATCCCTTCATCATTGAGCTCCAAAAGGCATAATATGTTCCATCAAATCAAGGTGGCTTGTTTATAAAAGAACCTTCTTGACTAGTCATTGTGTTCACAAATCCAAGGATCTACCCAAGCTCATTAAGATTCTCCTAGGGAACCTAGGGCTCTGATGCCAATTGTTGGAAAAAAACAATCTACTGAGAGGGGGTGAATCAATAGATACTAAAACTTTAGTCTTGGAAACCTTTGAGTAGACTCAAACCTTAAACTCAAATGTGTAGATTAAAACATGAAAAGATATAACAAACACATGCACATAAAATATCAACACATAACACTAGATATACGTGGAAAACACAAGATGGGAAAAACCAAGGTGAGAAATGTTGCTAGGATCTATTGTCATAATCCAGCCTCATAAGCAATAATGTTTCATTACAAATTTTAATTTCACCAATCCCCTACTCTAAACACCAACTCAGTACAAATGAGGCAACAACCTCTACAATATTAAAATCTCATATATGCATAAAATTGGCTCTACAGAACCTGATAATGCATCAATACATTAAGTACATAATTTCTACTCACTCGACTCACTCTTCTTCAACTCTGATCAGCTTCAAATGTTAATTCAACACTCTATCAAAATGACTCAGTAACACTTACACACTTCACTCTCGTACACTATAGCACTCTATCAAAAATAAACCATTTTCATTTATGATCTCTCTTATAACATTTTCTACCTTCATTGTCAAGCAACATCAAACTAGGGTTTTCATGTCATCCTATCAATATTCTATGCAATGGATCCATATCCAATATCTATAAATTTCTTGCCTTAGTACCACCATCTTATCCAATAAGAAATAAGATCTTTGTTGGACGTTTACCTGGTTATTAGTGCAAAAATATCCAATCAATTATTCCACCATTAAATCAATTTCATCCTCTAATTTTCAACTTATTAATTAGTGCCATTCACCTATGCATACACACCATAGAATTTTGTATTTGTGCCTTCAAACCTCTACTTTAATGTTTAAAAATGTTGATCAAAAATCACATGTTGATTTACAACTAAGATGTAAAATCAACAACCCAATATGTGCCACTTGTTAGCTCCTTATTTGTCCATCCTTCACCATTTGTCTACACATGTCATTGTCTCTCCTTATCACCTCTCAGGTGGGTCCCACACTATCAACATGTCAGAGGGACTAAAAAATGAATCCCTTCAATAGCAAGTGGTTTCACTGATATACCTTGTTACATTGATTAGGAAGTCCTCACAGCCTATGTGTCACCACATGTCATCACACTCCAACATCACCTTCCACTATTGCTTCCTCCCATGTGTTAGAATCTGAATTGACCTCAAAACCATCCTTCATGTCATCCACCTTTTTGTTGTATTGAAGGGACTCATTACTGGGTCATGTCGATGTTCATTTATCTCCTTGATGAAGACCCTTCATGACATCACCTACCAAAAAAAAATTCCACCTGTCAATGTGATGTCATACTCCACTGGCTCCATACATCAATAAGACTTCAAAGTATCAAAGGGATGTGAGAATGACTCTTGTCGAATTCTCCTATCTCTTTGATGAATTTCTTTCTAGAATATTGAAGGGACCAACTATCTTGTTCCAACGATATTCATATGTATCCTCGATCTACTTCATTATGGCACTATCACATGGGTGGTCCCACTTTAGGCTTTGTTTGACATCATCGTATCTACACCATTGATAAAAAATAGTTTTATCTCCACCATTGGTTGCTCACCCTTTCTTCTTTTTAGTATATCGAAGACACACTAAAATTACTTTCTTCGATATTAGGGAGTGTCTCTAATGGAATGTACTTTGCCAACCTAGAGTACAAGGTATGAGGGGCTGATCAATAGATGATTATAATAACATAAGTGATAACTTATGCAATTGGTAACCTCCAGTAGATAGTCAACAAAAAATTAGAAAACTTGTTGGAGTGCCTTGACTGCAAACAACTAGGATTTAGCTGATAAACCCTAACAAAACCCAAGAGTAGAAACAAATAATTTTCGAGTGCATACTTCAACTTCTAGAACTATAGAGAACATCTCTAGAATTCTCTCAAAACTCCCATATTGAATGTTGGACTAAATTTTCCTTCAGACACCTATAAACCATTGTTGAAGAAAGATGACAAAATTTCATCAATAATTGTAAGATATTCTCTTCTGCACCATGAATAACTCACACTTCTAGAACAAGATCCACATCTCTTTGTCATCATTCAACTAGACTTCCTTGCATGATATCTCATTTTGATGTATCAATGACAATAATATGCCAACAAAAATATTGCACTAGAGATTCTAGGAAGAATGCCTTAGGATATGCAAATAAAATTCAATATAGTAAGAAAGAAGATGGATTCATGTTTGAAACAAGCCACACTAAGAGGGGGGATGAATCAGTGTTTTGAAAAAAATAAATTTATTAACCTTTAACTTCCAAGCATTAGAAACATTCAATCATAACGCATAAACAAGAAAACAAACACAACACCATAACACCAATATTTTTACGTGGAAACCCTGTTAGGGGAAAAACCATGATGGATGGCCAATCCACAATTATGATTTTGAGTATACTCAAAATGGAGATTACAAAAGGGGAATGCACTTGCATTCAGGCGCACTGCCTAGATCTCACTGCTCAAATAAAAGAGGGCTTGATGCCTAAGAGTTTAGATTAAAACCAACTAAATATTTGAAATGAGATGATAGCGTATAAAATGCCTGATTACAATTTCCGATTAAGTACAATAGAAGATTTGTTGCCTTACAGACTGATTTTGTAACTCTGTTATGCTCTTCTCACACACACCACATAGATCTTCTATGTGCAATTGAAACTGTGCTTAATCACACCTTTTCTCTTCTCTAACTTGTAATTTGAACACTAACACAATGTATACTTCTACCAAAATGATATGGATGATCATGTATATAGCTACAACATAGGATTTATTTACTCTTTGTCAACTTCAACAAAATTATAATTGTTGGCTCACATATTGAGAAATATGCAATGCATACCCTTAATGGTCAGCCACAACTTGGCTAAGACCCAAAAAAATATATACAAACATAGAGATATTCAATTAATTAGTTCTCATACATCCGTGATTTAATGTATTTATGAAGTCAGCATTAATACAAGAAAAACTGAGAATACGCCAACCAAATATTGTAACTCTCCTGGGAATTGGTATGAGCCATTGCGCTTCAATCACAATAGAGATAATACATCAATAATCATTGCCTGAGATGGGCAACACAAAATGGCAACCTAAAATCTATGCATAGATCGATGAATTTTGAGTTACCGAATACCCTGTTCTACCTAGTCGATTTTCAATCTATCTATCAGCAAGCTTGAATAAGGATATGCATACCTTATCAACGCATATTGTTTCCATCAATGACAACATCAGATGACAATTGCAGTGTTCTTTTTGCAACAATCTCCCCCTTTGGCATTGATGGCAACACTTAGTGAAAAATGAGTAAGTGTCGGATCAGTACCAAGATAAACTTCACTGCAATCCAAAATGTTTAAAAAAATGCTACTCTCCCCCTAAGAAGATTATATATTTTTCACACAACTTCTCCCCCTTTGACATCAATGGCAAAGGCAGGGGTCACATACCAAAAAATAATTAATCAAATTTTTTGTCTATACAAAGTTGCTTCTTTACCTTACAAAAGTTGAAAGATGTCTGAAAAATCCTTCTTTAGCTATGCCAGGTTTGAATCACAAACTCATTTAATACTTTTCATTATTGTTATGTGTCCACAAATCAAATAGGATAGTGTTTCTATGGATTCTAGGTTGGTTGGATCATTGACTACCATAGTTTCTTCTCCTTCTTTTAGAGAACTGCCCATTACATCAATTTTGGGGCTAATAATGCTTCTGAGTTCACATGTTCTAGAGACAAGTTTTTCATTTTCATGCTTCAGCCCTTTTATCTTGTTTAGCGGTGACATAAATTTCCCTTCAATCTTTCCAACACCACCATATAGTGGATCAAATGCCTCAGAGATAGTTGCTAACTGATTCTACAAGTCTTTCACCTTCCTTTCATTTGCTTTTGTAAAATTTGAAAAAGACAAACAAGATTTGTAAATCTTGCCTCCTTTAGATAGAGCATCTTGTATGTGCTTGACACAAGTGGCAAAAGTGACTTTTTCTCTAGAAATTAGTATTTTTAGTCCATTAAAACTTTTTGCATCAAATTACTTCTACACTTTTTCCAACACATACTTTTCAATAGACTCAAAATGAGTTCTCACCAAGATGATAAGCCTCTTCAGTTCAGTAGATGAAGATTCAATCTGATCTTTCACAAAGGAGGGCATGATATTCTCCAATACTCTTAATGCAAGTGCCAAAAATTCACTATCTTCAATATGAGATTTTAACAACTCTTCTTGAGATTTTACTTGAGCAAATGAGGCCACCTTCATTATCTGGATTGGGATCAAAATTGATAGGTCAATGGGACCTTTAATTAGTTTCGGCTCAATCTCTTCCTTATGTTCCACCAGGAATTTCTTAACTGTCTCAACAGTGTCTCTCGACTTCATTTTTACATCACTTTTCCTTTCCTCAACTAATACTTCCTTAATTGAAGCTTTTGATATTTTTTTAGGGTTCTCTACCATTTCAGCTTGTACATTCATATTTGCATCAACTTCCATGGGGATTTCTATATTGTTATCCAGAAGTAGAATCTTGAAGTTTTCATTGGCACAAAATTTTTCTTCTTCTGCATCTTTGACCAAATTAGATGAGACATCATTTGTATGAGTTTCCTCAGACAAAACCTTAATTTTTTCATTCAGTAGAAGCTCTTTCAGAATTTGTTTTGTTTCTTGTACAAATCCATCTATTAGGCCAATCATTAGTTTATTGTCCCTTGACTTGCTTCTAAACTTCCTTTTTTCTTTGTTCAAGAATGCTTGCATGTCTTCCACATACATTTCTGGACATAGTTATGTAATAACTCTTTCTCTCATTCGTTCTTCTTCAGTTAAGGCACTTAATCTCCTTGATTCTAGAATACCATACAAAACTTTTGGGAGGCTGAACATGATTTCAACCAAAGCTTTGTTGAAGATATTCATGTACTTTATTATAGCTTCTTCTAGAATTATTCTATCAGATTCAAAGAAAGATTCATACCATTGAGAAAGCGGTTTAAGATTTCCATATGAAATTATTGCTTTTTCAATTTGATCAACAAACATACCCGGTGTGTCAACCTTGGTCTTCTTCTTTGCCTAAGCATCTACACTTGAGGGTTTTGGCACAAAAGCTACTTTAGTACCTTGTTGTTTGATTTCCTTGACATCTTCATTGGATTCTATTTTCTCATCATCAAATAGTCATGTAGACTCTTCTTCTTTTTCTTTTCTTTCCTTGGGCTTCCTTACCGGGCCCTTTTCTTTCACTTTTTATAGGAGCAGATTTTTCTACTGGAGCTGAGTGAGATGTTGAGCTTCTGGTTATTCTAGTGCAGGTAGATAGTGTTGTCAGACCAGCTGATTGTTCTTTTGTTGCCTCTTTAGTAGCATTCCCTATTGCTGCATCTCTTGCCATTTTCTCCCTTTCATTTATTTTCTCTCTAGATACACACAAAAATTCTGCAATAACTTCAACTTATTTTCTTAATATTTTGGTTGATGTTGGTTTCTTGAGTTCATTATGAATTTGAGTGTGCTTTTCTGCATAAGTACCAAATCTCTTTTCAGTCAAATCCAAAAGTTTTCTCAACAGATGTTGGGCATACATTTCCAAAATATTTTCCTCGACCTCATAGCCTATAGGCATGATCCAAATAGTTCTTGGATCTATTGCTTCCATCAGGAACTTATCTACATTCACCATAAAGTAGATTGAATCTACGTATTTCTCCACAATGGCAATGGGAACTATTTCCCTAGCTTCCATGCTACCTTGAAGCTTTTGAAGTAACCCTAGATATCAACATTTATGGTTTTCATATCTATAATGTTGTACAATAGATTCATGATCTGTTCGGCTACCAGAATGTTCTTTTTCCACTGAACTTTTCCAACACCCGAGACTTCTTCCATGAAATAACAAAATAAGAATAGAAGCAGTCTGCCATATTTGAATGAATTTTTCTTGTCTCTCTTGATCTTCACAAGGTTTTCCATCAACTAAATCCTTAATAATTCGTAGAGATCATATTCCATATTTTCTTTTACCATTTGGTAGGTGGCATAGACTTTCGTACCAACTATAGAGTTTTCTTGGATAGAGTAGTAAATCTTATAACCGATTACCACGGATACAAATCTAACATTTATATCAGAAATATTGTCAACAATCATTGCTCTCCTGTCATATGTCAAGCTTGTGGCATCGGTGATGGTTTGATTTTTCACGGACTTCAAAATAGGTAGACCACCAGAGGAATTTAGACCAATTATTGCACTAATGACTTCCTTAGTAATTTTGAAGGGAATAGTGAGCCACATAAATTTTTCGTGTAACCAACTCAAGACATAGTGGACCCATTCTGACTCCATGAACATAGGAAATTTAACCATCGAAATGAATTTCTTTGTTTCTAGGATTTGGTGTTCCGATTTTACATTGAAATTTTCATCAATGATATGATGATTGTGCAAGTTCACAAGTTGATTGCTTCCTAGATCCTCAATATTTTCATGAATGTAAACCCTAATATCCTATTTATGCAAGACTCTATGCGGAACTAACAAAAATGCCCCTAGTGGATTGGTCTCTAAAGACTTGTGGGGATGCAATTTAAATTTAGGATGAGGTTTTTCCTTAATTTAGACCACTAAAGGAGTTCATCTTTCCCAAATCACAAAAACCAAGAGGTTCTTGATAAATACCTTTTTTCTGCCAGATGCGAAATCGATCACTGAATCATCTTCACACTCGATTTTCATCTTAATCTGCCTTAGGTCACGTGGAGCTCCCCAACTTCATTCACTCAAGATAGCAAAGTGACAAATGAGAAACATAAGTGACCTTTTATCACTCGCATACTTAAATTTTTGTCGCAATAAATGCATTTTCCCTAATTCATCTAGTTGTACTTTTACTATGTATAGAAACCTGATAACTCTTTTGCAGAATCAAGATGTATGGTATACGACTTCCTCTAATGAGTTAAACAACATTTTTTGGGAATCTTTCCATCTCCAATATGTACTTACATCCAGTTTCATTTACTAGTTAGGGGATTTGATTATTTTCTTGACTGCTCCCCCTTGGGCCAAAGGCCTGAGACTAATTCCCAAAGGAATTATCAGAGGTAGGTTCTTGTAAAGGTGTAGTTTCTTCAATGGAGGGACTCTTCTTCACCCATTTTTTTTCCTTTTGTTTCCTAACCTCATCTATAGTGACTTTTCCTTTTCCTTTCACATCCTTTTGTATATTTTTCCTTTGATTTACTAGACTTTTTTTTTTCTGACAGAATGTAGCAATGTGTCCAATTTTGTTGCAATTGTAGCATACAAAATTCCTCTTACCATACCAATTGTTCCATTGATTTCCTCTTAATCTGCATTGATTAGCAACATGTCCAAGTCTATTGTAAGTATAGCATATGATGTTTCTATGAAATTGATTCATCATAGTTCTACATTCATTTGACTTATGACCAATCTTATGAAAATTGAAACACTAACCTAAGAAAGATAGACCACTTTGATTCATTCATCTTCTACACTAAGAATCCATGTGTCCAAACCTGTTGCAATTAAAAAAATATCCATTGGAGTTTTGAGCATTAGGTTGTCTTACTAGATACCTACCAAAATTGTTCAACTGATTTCTCTTCCTGAATCTCCTTTGTCTAGGATCCTTTTGTCTAGAATTTGAGCTTTCTCCTTTCTCAAATCCAAGACCTCTTTTATCACCATGAATCCTATGATTATCAATTAGATTATTGAGCATGGCTGACCTGGATTTGAACTTTTCCTTGTACTCATTTGTAGTAGCAACTTCATTTCTAAGATCATCTAGTTGTCTTTCAAGTGCTTCTTCACTATTTCTGGATACTTCCAATTCATCATCCAATCGGCTACATACTTCAGATTTTTCTTTAAGGGACTGTGCTAGGATTTCTTCATTCTTCTTTTTGTCTTCAATCTCTTTGGTCATTCTCATCATGATGGATTCCATTTCAGCTTTCAGAACTGTAATCTCTTGAGTAAGCTTTTCACATTCCTCTATATTTTCTTTCAGGGCCTTAAGACTTTCAATACAATGACATCTTCTTTCACTTCTTCTCCATATCGTTTAATAGAGTTCACTAGATCATTGACTCTTAGAAGATAGTCTGAAATATTCTCTTCTTTTGCCACCTTTAGGCCTTCAAATATCATGGACATCCTATGTAGTCTTGCAATACATAACCTTACTATGGATAGATCTAGATAAACTGTTCATAATAGTAAACTAATCTTTTTCATTGTTATCATAGTCCTTTTTTGCTGCAACATCAGTAGGAGGTGTGGCAAGTGGTGTACATCCATTCACAACAAACATCCACACATCAAAGCTTAATGATCCCAAATATCCCTTCATCAATGAGCTCCAAAAGGCATAATCTATTCCATCAAATCAAGGTGGCTTGTTTATAGAAGAACCTTCTTGACTGGTCATTGTGTTCACAAATCCAAGGATCAACCCAAGCTGATTAAGCTTCTCCTAGAGAACCTAGGGCTCTGATACCAATTTTTGGAACAAAACAATCTACTGAGAGGGGGTGAATCAATAGATACTAAAAATTTAGTCATTGAAACCTTTGAATAGACTCAAACTTTAAACTCAAATGTGCATTTAAAAACATGAAAAGATATAACAAACACATGCACATAAAAGATCAAAACATAACACCAGATATACGTGGAAAACCCAAGATGGGAAAAACCACTGTGAGAAATGTTGCTAGGATCTACTATCCTAATCCAGCCTCACAAGCAATAATGTTTCGTTACAAATTTTAATGCCACCAACCCTAAGGAGACACCAATCCCCTACTCTGAGCACCAACTTAGTACAAATGAGGCAACAACCTCTACAATATTAAAATCTCATATATGCATAAAATTGGTTCTACAAAACTTGATAATGCATCAATACATTAATTACATAATTTCTACTCACTTGACTCACTCTTCTTCAACTGTGATCAACTTCAAATGTTCATTCAACACTCTATCAAATTGAATCAATAATACTTACACACTTCACTCTCTTACACTATAATACTCTATCAAAAACCAACCATTTTCATTTATGATCTTCTCTCTTATAACATTCTCTACCTTCATTGTCAAGAAACATCAAACTAGGGTTTTCATGTCATCCTATCAATTTTCGATGCAATGGATCCATATCCAATATCTGTAATTTTTCTTTCCTTAGTACAACCATCTTACCCAATAAGAAATAATATCTCTATTGGGCGTTTACCTGGTTATTAGTGCAAAAATATCCAATCGATTATTCCACCATTAAATCAATTTCATCCTCTGATTTTCGACTTATGAATTAGTGTCATTCACGTATGGATACACACCATAGACTTTCGTATTTGCACCTTTAAAACCTCTGCTTTAATGTTTAAAAATGTTGACCAAAAATCACATGTTGATTTACAACTAAGATGTAAAATCAACAACCCAATATGTACCACTTGTCAGCTCATCATTTGTCTATTCTTCGCCATTTTCCTACACATGTCATTATCTCTCCTTATTGCCTCTCAGCTAGGTCCCACACTATCAGCATGGCAAAGGGACTCAATAATGACTCCCTTCAATAAGAAGTGGTTTCACTGATATACCTTGTTGCATTGATTAGGAAGTCCTCATAGCCTACGTGTCACCAAATGTCATCACACTTCAACATCACCTTCCACTATCACTTCCTACCATGTGTTAGAATCTGAATTGACCTTAAAAGCATGCTTCAAGTCATCCTCATTTTCGTTGTATTGAAGGGACTCATTATAGGGTCACATCGATGTTCATTTATCTACTCGATGAAGACCCCTGGTGACATTACCTACCCAAAACAAACTTTCCACCTATCAATGTGATGTTATACTCCACTAGCTCCATACATCAATAAGACTTCAATGTATTGAAGGGATGTGAGAATGACTCCTGCCAAAATTCTCCTATCTCTTTGATGAATTTCTTATCAGAATATTGAAGGGACCAACTATCTTGTTCCGCCGATATTCATATGTATCCTCGATCTACTTCATTATAACACTATCACATAGGTGGTCCCACTTTAGGCTTTGTTTGACGTCATTGTATCTACACCATTGGTTTCTCACCCTTTCTTCTTTTCAGTATATCAAAGAGACACTATAATTATTTTCTTCGATATCAGGGAATCTCTCTGATGGAATGTACTTCGCCAACCTAGAGTACAAGGTACAAGGGGCTAGTCACTAGATGATTATAATAACATAAGTGATAACTTATGCAACTAGTAACCTCTAGTAGATATTCAACAAAAAATTAGAAAACTTGTTGGAGTGCCATGACTAAAAACACCTAGGATTTAACTAATAAACCCTAACAAAACCCAAGAGTAGAAACAAATCATTTTTGAGTGCATACTTCAACTTCTAGACCCATAGAGCACATCTTTGGAATTCTCTCAAAATTCCCATATCGAATCTTGTACTAATTTTTCCTTCAAACACCTAGAAACCACTATTACAGAAAGATGACAACATTTCATCAATAATTGCAAGATATACTCTTTTGCACCATGAAAAACTCACACACTTCTAGAACTAGATCCATATCTCTTTTTCATCATGCCACTGGACTTCCTTGCATGATATCTCCTTTTGATGTATCAATGACAATAGTATGCCAATAGAAAGATTGTACTAGAGATTCTAGGAAGAATGCATTAGGATATGCAAATAAAATTCAATATAGTAAGAAAGAAGAGGGATTCATGTTTGAAACAAGCCACACTAAGAGGGGGGGGTGAATCAATTTTGTGCAAAATTTAACTTTATTAACCTTTAACTTCCAAGCATTAGAAACATTTAATCATAACACATAAACAAGAAAATAAACACAACACCATAACACCAAGATTTTTACGTGGAAACCCTGTTAGGGGAAAAACCACGGTGGATGGCCAATCCACAATTATGATTCTGAGAATACTAAAAATGAAGATTACAAAAGGGGAATGCACTTGCATTTAGGTGCACTACCTAGAGCTCACCGTTCAAAGAAAAGAGGGATTGTTGTTCAAGAGTTTAGATTAAAAGCATCTGAAGATTTGAACTAAGATGATAGCATCTAAAATTCCTAATTACAGTTCTAGATTAAGTACAATAATAGATTTGTTGCCTTATAGACTAATTATGTAACTCTGTTATGCTCTACTCACATACAGCACACAGATCTTCTATGCGCAAGTGAAACTATGCTTAATCTCACCTCTGCTCTGCTCTAACTAGCAATTCGAACACTAACACAATGTATACTTTTACCAAAATGATATGGATGATCACATATATATATATCTGCACCATAGGATTTATTTACACTTTGTCAGCTTCAACAAAATTACAACTATTGACTCGCATACTGAGAAATATGTAATGCGTACCCTCAATGGTCAGCCACAACTTAGCTAAGACCCAAACAAAGATATAAAAACATAGAGATATTCAATTAATTAGTTCTCATACATCTGTGACTTAATATATTTATGAAGTCGGCCTTAATATAAGAAAAATTGAGAATATGCCTACCGAATATTCTAACTCTCATACAAATTGGTACAAACCATTGTGCTTTAATCAAAACACGGATAATACATCAATAATCATTTCCTGAGATGCACAACACAAAATGGTAACCTGAAATCTATGCACCGATCGATGAATGTTGAGTTACCGAATATCCTGTTGTGCCTTGTCAATTTTCAATATATCTTTTGGCAGACTTGAATGAGGATATGCATACCTTATGAACACATAGAGTTGCCATCAATGAAAAAACCAGATGACGGTTGCAGTTTTCTTTTTCCAACAATTCATTCTTATCCAAAAAAAAATTAATCTTGAGGTTCTCCACCTGTAATACAACATGCTCCCACCAGGTTCAGTCAATATTTTTTAGGTTACTATTTATCTTGCAATAAATTTAGGCATAAGGCTATTGATTGTAGATCTAGAATTATAAGTAATGATAGCATGGGTATAAGATCATTTGTGCCTTAAAGAAATTGTTGACATTTCATGCCAGACTTTGATGACCGATCATGGATAAGTGATTTGAGAGATCCTACATGGCCCATCTTACATGAATTCTCCTTGAAGGTTCCTAAAATTGGTCATTTCCTAAAGTTTCAAGCTTTCAGGCTTTCTCTTACCTCTCTACCTACATGCCTTATCCATTGCTCTTTCTCTTTCTTCTTTTCATTCATTTTTCTACTAAGTTTTTCAAGTTCCAACCTTCAACCTTACACTTTAACCCTTATCTCTTCCTTTTGGTAAGCCTCAAGCCTTACCCCCAATCACTGAAGTCCTGAAGAGGCTCTTCAAGATTTTTCTAAGTCTTAATTAGTCAGACTTCATGGGTCAATTTTCCCTCTGACCTCTTACATATTCTCCCCTTTTCTCTCTTTCTTCTTATTTTCCTTCCATTTCTCCCTTTGTAATTTTGGATTTCACCCATTGGGATTAACCCTTTCCCTCTAACACCTATCCTTCCTTTTGAAAATCAACTAAGTGTTGATCTTTTAGGGGTCAAACTTTGGCCTTACCCTTTACCTCTTAC
This sequence comes from Sequoiadendron giganteum, assembly GCA_007115665.2. Taxonomy (NCBI): domain Eukaryota; kingdom Viridiplantae; phylum Streptophyta; class Pinopsida; order Cupressales; family Cupressaceae; genus Sequoiadendron; species Sequoiadendron giganteum. The sequence continues at coordinate 142,906,186 of CM021104.1, forward strand.
CTTAGTTAAGGAAAGCAGTAAGCCTATCCTCCAACCCCCAACTCCCTAATATACACTTAGAAAGGAAACTAAATGTTAAAAATTTTGGCATCGAGGATAGGGTATCCCTTTTACCCCTTATTTTTTTCTTCATAAGTGGAAGCCATTCTTCCTACGGCCTGATCACCAAAGTTTCGTTCATGAAAAAGAACTAAGTGTTGATATTTTCAGACTTTGAAGGTTAGGTTACCCTTTACATATTATTATTTTTATGGTAAGAGGTAAGGGATTCTCCTAATACCCGACCCCGAAAAAAAATCTTCCTTTTTTCTGCCTTTTAATAATTTATTTCCTTCTCAAAACCTTAGGATTCCCTCCCAAGGTTCAATTTCTTCAAAATTCAACTAAGTTCTTATTTTTTAGACTTTCAAGATTCACTCTTCAGTCTCACCTCTTACCACTTGTGGTAAGAAGTAAGTTGACCCCCTGACCTTCAATATCTGATGACCTTTTGAGGATTGGTGATCAGGTTTCTTCCTTACTTCCTTCCCCTTTCCCCTTATCCCTTACCAATTCACGGTAATTCGTAGGCCCAATGATTGATGTATAATAAAGGATGGTATTTTGCAACTCCAAACCATTTAATGATTTTCAAAGGTTTTCTTTCAGGCCCGATGCCCCAGCCTTCCCATGGCTTTGGCATGTTTCTTAAAAAACACCATTATTGCTCAAACCACTTCCTCAACCACCTATTTCAAGTTTTGGGCTTCAAGGACAACATTAAATACATTCCAACCTTTACAAGTGGATGTTTTGGAACCCATACTCATTTATTCTTGTTGCTTTGTCCCTCCTAACATATTTATGCCTATATCCCTAATTTTATGGGGGATTCAGATTCACTTTCAAGAAAATATTTATGGCATGGGCATGGCATGGAATTTATGTTTTCTCTAGGATATCTTTCTAGCACACATTTCATGAGAAAATATTTCCTTGATCATATCTCCTTGACTACTAACCCTAGCTAGGTTACGGTTTGAGTTTCATTCACCCAAGTTATGATTGATCTATAAAAGAAACACTTGTATTCTTTTTAGTAGTTCTTCTTTAGGACTCTTCTCATAGTTTTCTTTTGCAGACACTATATTCTACATTCTTCCATTATAAAATCTAGCTATTGTCATAGCTATTTATTGCATGTTTGAGTAAAAATTATTACCTTCATGTTTGAATGTGTGTTTTAGGTTATTTGTTATGTATTGAGCAATCTGAAGCAAAGAAGAAACACAATTCTATCTTGGTGCATCACCTTCATTTCATTTCATGTTATCCTTCTATCCCTTTTCCTTGTGAGCTATTAGAGAAGAGTAGTGATATGGTTTCCATGCACTAGGTTAGACAAAAACATTTTCACTTAGATTAGAAGAGAAATTTAGACTTCTCTGGAGACTCAACCACATATGCGCAAGGTCCCACACCTTGAGGTTGTTTCCATTGTGTCATTAGAACACTAAAATCCTTGTTTAGTAGGGTGTAGTTTTATGTGAAATTTTTTTTTGGCATGCCCGATGGGACAAGAAGAAAGTTCAATTCATCTTGTTATGAGAATGGTGTTTCTCTCAATATTCTAGCCTTGAAGAGTTTCTCAAGAAAAGTACTTGGAAAGTCTACATTCAAAGGAGGACTCTACATCAAAGTTGGTGACTGAATTTCTGCCCAAAACTTCTAGTTATAAGGTGGACCTATGAATTCATACCCCAAATTCAAACAAGGGCTTCTTCTAGAGGTATTTATCAATATAATGAGTTACCATATTTACCATATTTTTCTTCTAAAAGAAGAAGAGAGACAATATTTTTCACCTGTAAGGAGAAATAGAGGCTCAAATCCATCTCCTAGAGCTCAATCTATGCCACCTGTGGGTAGATTTTCTCAAGCTAGAACACTTCCTACCCATACACATAGGAATTTATTCCATATGGCTTTACCCAAGAATTATCCCTTTGTATCTTTTAGTGGTGGCATCCCTTTAATTTTATCCCAAAAATATGACATACCAATCAATGCCTTTAAAAGTATCCCTCATTTTCCAAGTGAAACATCTACAAATCCAGTTGAGCATATCATACATTTGGAAAATATATGCCCAATGCATGATGTAACAAAATACAATGTGGCTATTAAGTTGCTTGCTACTTCTCTTAAGGGTAAAGCATTGCAGTGGTATAAAGGATTACCACCCAACTCTATTCATAATTGGGATGAGTTTGGTGAGAAATTATGCAATATTTTTTAAGAGACCATTTATTCCTAGTAGAAAAATTGACCAAAATTAAAAGAGCACCTTATTAATTCATGAGTGATTTCAATTAAAAAATTTATAAGACTTGGGATAGAATCCCTGTCTTGGTGAAACCTTTTCTTGAGTATGCCTTCCTTTATTTATTAAGATATCTCAACAGTGATGTTTCTATTATGATTCAATCTATGGGAGGTTTTACATTACTAGGTGCATATGATATTTCCATAAGGGGAGGAAAATTATTAATACAAGCTGAGAAGATAGCTCCTAGGCCACCAATGCCTTTATTTCTAGAGATTCCCTTGCAACCAATAATGGCCCATATCCCGGTGGCTCCTATTCCACTGGTTTCTACAAGACAACCTTCTACTTCTACTCCATTTCTTGAAGATTGGGGCAACTTTCTTTGAAATATGAACAATAAGTTAATAGAAATGGATAAACAACAAGCTCAAAATAATAGGCCTTATCAGCTTCAAGGTCAAGGTTATCAATAGAATAGATAACCTTATCAAGGATAAAATCAGTGGAATCATACTAATCCTATTAATAACATTCATCCACCTACTACTAGCACTTCTAAGGATTTGGCCTAAGTGCAAAATAATCTAGCCCAAGATCAAGAGTGGCATTACCCTTGTGAGCAAGCTCATAATCAAAATGCTTTCTAAAATGGAGAGTTTGTACAAACTCTAGTGGTTTAGAATGAAACCTCAACTTTAGAGAAGAAAATTGGCACAAATCAACTGGTTGCTAGTGGTAAAAATTATGCACATGAGGAATCCTCATTGGTCAATTGGCATCAAGAATAATTTTATGGTGTAAATCAAGAATTTCTTGATACAATAGTGCAAAATATAAGATCAAAGAAAAGAGAAATGGAGGGTGTTGTATCTTCCATGGTTGGGAAAGCATCAATCTCTCAACAACCTCAAAAAAATTTAGATGCTAGACCAACAATTAAAACAATAGATGTTCCAAAATCAAATCAATCTATTAGTAGGCCCATGCAAGAATCAATAATAGACCTTGATATCCTAAAGGTTCCTTCTAGAACTAGTAATCTTCCTTTCAACATAGTGGATAAAATGAAGAAGGCTAATTTGAATGTTACTATGTGGGAGGATCTATCCATTCCATCACAAAGATATTTTCTACAACAAGATTTGAAAGAGCATAAGCATTCAGGTCATGTACAAGAAAAAGAGAAAACTACTCCATCAAGTAGCTTGGTGCAACCCAAAGAAAATTTAACTCTAGAAAAATCAATAAGCCACCTCCCTTCTATCTTTCTCTAATTATTGGAAATCATAGTGCATAATTGTATGATAGATTTAGGGAAATTAGTTTTGTTATGCCTAAGGAGATTGCTAACATGCTTAGCATCAAGTACGAACCAGTAGCTAGGAAGGTTTTACATCTAGATGAAACTGCTACCAAAACAATGGGAGTAATTAAGAACCTAAAATTGACCTTTCATGCATGCCTTGGTTGTGATGTGTTGCAAGATATTTCAGTCATAGATCTCCCTGCTCATTTTTCCATTTTTTGTCTAGATATTTCACTGCTAAGATAGGTGGATACTTGTCTATAGATTGGTATCACATGTTATTTACAACTAGATATGATACTAAATCCAACATCAAATCTGATCCCATAGCAAAGGATCATCTAGTTTCTTACACTCCTATTCTAATAAACATGAACTGTACATTGCATTATCATAAGAAGGATTTTTCTATTCAGAGCCTACCACTCCTATAGAGGAGGTAATTGATTTTTTATTGGATGAATGAGGAAATGCTTTACAATTTGATCCACTTACTGTAGCTAAAGTGGAGGAGAATGGTCTTGGAACCTATTAAATTCATGAAGAAAATGCTACTATCCCCAATCTCATAAAAACTCAAGAGGATCTAGGGGGATTGTAGTTGATTTTTTTTTATGGTTCTAGAAACAAGAATGGTGTGTTTGCTTGTGTAATGTTGGTATCTCCTGTTGGTCATTTTTTCCAGCTATTCTTTGCAATTCTCTAAGAGATTTCCAATCTCTATATTCGAGAATTATCAAAGCTAGTGGCCAACTGACAAGTAAAGCTTCTCAGGGATTTACCCCTACTCTTTAGGCTCTGTGAGACCAAGGAGGGTGTTCCTATTTGTGTAAATATGATATTTCCTACCTCAAGAACACTTCACACAGAGATAAATTCCTAATAACTTGCAAACATACATTATTTACCAAAGGTTTGGTTGACCTTTACACAAATGACCGTATATTTACTAGGAATATAAGTATTATGTGAGATTTACATCTCAAAATGGATTGAATTTGAGTTTTATAATGTTTCAACCTTGAATCCACATGCAAGGGGTTGTTGATTTTAGTTATTTAAAAGAACCCTAAATGAATTAGTCAGTGCCTCATCAAATTGGACAGGAGTCACATATAAAATATTTCGTCCTTCATAAAATTTAACCCTGATATTAGTGAACAACTCTCACAATGCCTTACATCATAAGACTTCATAGTATTCAAAACAACACTCCTTATCAGATCCTTAGCACATTATCCCAGACCTACATTCCATTTTCAAGCATTTGAATAACTTATTAAGTTAAGGCAATACAAATAATCATACATTAAATTATACCATTGAAGACAAATGAAACAACCCTTGATAATTTCATTCATAATCTATCACAACATACAGAGGAGAGCAATTGCTTTAAATATATAGATTTCTTTCTATATTAGTAATTTCACAAGACCTAGTATGACTATATCATGTACATACCCTACCCAAAACTCTTTAATAGCTAAGTCATCATAAATTTTTCATTATATGCATTCAGTGTACACCACCTAGACCTTCAGGATTCAAAAATCTAACCTCTGCAATGAGCCTTGAAATCTCCTTTATAGAACAGGAGAACAAAAAGGTTTGGGCTCATTGCCATTAAATTTCAATAAAATTTTAATACAAAAATGAAATTTCATCTACATTTCACAATTCTCACACAATTGGATGCAATCATTTAGTAAATAGGGGAATCAAAATGGTTAAAACATCAACTCCTGGAACCAGAACCAGCACCACAGCCACAATACAAATGACCGCTTCTTGTTTTCACCTCAGTGAGATTTCAAAACACCACCTTATCTTTATCAACCTCCCTTTTAACACCAGGAACAAAAACAACACACGGTGCCACTATGGCAATTGGAGTTACCACAAGGACCTCTTCATCAACACCAACCAACTCATTCAAAGCATTGAGGTAACTGCAATAGTCCGAGTCGTTCTTAGAGCCGTCACTATCAAACAAGATTGAGACATCAATGGGTGAATTTTTTTGCTCTAGAGAATCTTAACTAAAGCACGATTTGTCCATTGATCCTTCACTACACTCCAAAGATTGCTTCTCCCACTCACAGCCTGTCACCTCCGCATCTACAAATCGACCCTTAAGCTAAGGACTACTCCTAGTAAGACCTGGGAGGGGCCTTGTATCTTCTTCTTTGGATTCATGAATTCCTGGAGTAGTGCTATGTTCACTCGATCTCATCTCCTCCTGAGACCCTCTTGTACTCATCCTCATAGACCTATGTATCGATGAGCCAGAACCAATTTGCTTGCTCATCTCTCAATTGAATCCAAAGCCCTTGCTGAAGCAAAAACTGCTTAATACAAAAGCACAAAAGAAATCAAACTCTGGATTACAATGAAACAAATGAAAAACCAACAGGTATTTATAAAGAAAATTGATGAAATTATCATCAACGCTTCAACTGTAGCATAGAGTGAGTGAATGATTATTCACTAACTCCAATTCCACCATTGCTAGTTTCCAGGTTCATGGAAATCTATGTAGTGTTCATTATGATTGCCTGGATATAACCCTTTGCACACATGGAAATTAGGTTGATATCCATTGAAGAGCCTGCACCATTAATACATGTTATTTGCAGAGCTCAAATAGCCATCACATGGCTGATTCAATATTTTGAATTAGGGTCGTTGATGCACCGACGAGTTGGAATTTTGAAAGAATTAGATCGAGTCAAATATCTTTGAAAATTCCATGTCATCATATGGCAGACCCATTGGCCAATAATACATGCCCCAGTCAGAATACCCACATGTCACTTTGTGTCACCAAACAAATCCATGTGTCACCCATCTGCACACCTTCTACTACCTTTAAAACCATTATTTTCATCATGTAGGATTGGCGAGGAATGACCACAATTAATCCTCCTTATCACATGACTACCGTTGATTTGAAAACCTTCATCAATGTCGTTGGAAAATTCGGATAGGGCCCCATCACCATACACAACAAGTGGCAACATAGTGCACACCTCGCCATGCCTTGGTGACATCATCAAAAAATCCTACAAGGTCCGTGAGGAATGGTTAGGACCAAAACCCTCGATCTGATGGTCCATAAACCTACACATGCCACAACGTTATTTATAATAGGGGACCGACTAGGTAGATGGGGGGGAACCCTTAAGGCATAAAATTTAGACCTAAGTCTAAAATTATAAAATTTATCACCTAACATTAGGCAAAAATTTGTATTAAGTCCCAATGCGGAAGAGGAACGATAGACTAGGTAAAAGGGGTCGGTTTATGCATGACATAAAAGGCTTCATTGACAACTTAAGTAACCAACTACCCAGAGCAATAGGTCAACATAAAAATATAACACAAGGATTTAAAAGATGTGAATATTTTAGACAAGGGCAATAAAACCCTAAACCCTAGCAATTGACCCCTAAGCACAAGGGTAATAGCCATAATTTTTTTTTACAGAACCGGCCAAGATTTGTGGAAATTTTTAAAATCTCTATTAGTGGCTCCAGCTCAGGGATTGCATACCCCTGGTGGGTATGGTGAAAATTCAGATCTTTGGAGAGTAGACCAAACACTGAGTCAGATGGGTACCCTAAAAACTACTCCATTCATTTTCAAACTTCATTTGGTGCCCCCAGGCCTCCAACAAAGAAATACCAATGTTTACCCATGTCAAAAACAAAATTCTCTATTGTTTATAGTAGGTCAAATTTTCAAACACTATCATGGACTACCCAAAAACTAGCTCAGTCAGTGACATGTCCCACTATATCACTATGCTTTCCAATGTCACCACCAACTTTTTCATTCTACAATCTACAATTAGACACTGACTGAAATTCATAACCATTGTGACATTTTACCTTGGCCATCTCACTTTCATGCTCCACTAGGTGCTCACTCACTTGAGCTGAGAAACATAAGCATTCATAGTCTATTTGATCTTTGACATCACAAAATTTGACATCCAAATTAGTTTGCACCTCAAACTGAAATATCTCATAAGAAGCTTGTTGTGTGTCATGCAAATCATCTTCGAATATGTCAAAGATAAAAGATGCATATTCTGGAACATCATTATATTGATTATTGTAACATGAATACATTTTTTGACATTTCAATCCAAGTACATCAAAACACACCTTGGTGTCATAGAGGTGGGGATCGTGTGCATCATTAACATTCAAGAAATGAGTAAATAGATTCATCTTAGGTTCACTAACATGTTCTAACTCATTCTACATATCATCAATCAGCTCAATAAAAAATACCTCAAGAGCAGGTTCAAACAATTCTACATCAATAGGGGCAACATGAAGACACTCATGTGCATTGCTAACCTTATGTGCAATATCAATTGATATGTGTGCTAAATCAAAAGTGAAAGATTCATTTCCAGCTAAAAAATTTGTATTAGCAATAAAACTAGACTTTTCATTTTCTTTCACATAAATGTCATTCTCAAAGTATGGAAGCATGTCAATGCTCACACAAGAAACATCACACAAGAAGTAATTATACTCATATTCATACTTAGCAACATGAGATTCATCATCATTTTCATTTCTTGGCTGCCCCACAGATGGATCAAAAATTTTTGCAGTATCAACACAACCTAAAACTTTATTGTCATATGAATCAACCAGCCCTTCAATGTTGTCATTGGGTAATAATGTTGACCCAAGATCCATATATCTTTCATAATGCATTGCCTAATCATTCCAAAATGAACCCCCTATTTTATCATCATAAACAATATCATCCTCTTCATGTATGACAAACATTTCCACCTCTACCTCACATAGACAATTATGAGTAGAAAAGTCAAAAACACATTCATCAACATGTTTATCATATTTAGCATTGTGATCCTGATCAACATACCAAATATACATATTCTTATCTTCAAATTCCTCATCACTGACACAATCATCATGCTCCATTGATGGGAAACTTGAACTATATTCCCGGTATTCACTACATGAAGTTTGTTCCTTCACTTGTGGGAAAGTTACATCATGAGAATCTTTATCATTGCATTCTTCAAGTGAGGAAAATACCTCCACATCATCCTCAGAAAAACAATCATCAATATCATCCTCAATATTATTTTTATCACAAGAAGAAATATCACTAGACAAACCATGTTTAAGATTTTCAGAGTGAAAACTTGAAATTGCATTCTCAGGATCATAATCATTGGTATGTAATAAAATTTTAATAACACCACATGGAATATCATTTTGCATTTCATCATCATCTGAGATATCACAAGAAAAGAATTATTGCATAGTTACTTCATTATTATCCCATGTATCCTTGTTTTCATCATTGTGGTGTTGCTTAGTAAATGTGTTGTTTGTGGGTTGACTACAATGCTCATCTTCTGACATATTCTTTTCAGTTATTTGCATTGTTATTTTATTCCTTTCAAAAGGAAAACTGATATCGACCTTTTGAGAATTCACATTTTGTGCATAACCACATTTGGTTGATTCTACAATCATTATCCAATGGGGTATTTGGTCAAAACTATGGGGTTTCAAATCTTTTGGCAAGGTATTTAGCCTAGATTCATAAATCTCACCAAAAAAATCAATGCAAATAGGATCCTCCAATCTAAATCTTTGGTAACTTCTATTAAAGCATCCAAAAATCTCAAAAACAATTTATATGGTGATTCCCCTTGGTGTCTCTTTATTTCATATAATTCTTGCAGACAAGACTTTTGATCCAAATTGCTCAAATTTTGTTCATGCTCAACTTGGAGCTCATTATGATCTTCATACTTTGATGGTGGAGAAATCATAACAGCATAATAATTTTCATCTCGACAATCATTTCCATTACCCGATCCTTGAATTCTATTTGTATATGGTGTGCTGGGATAACCAACACTTGCAGCCAAATACCCTTTCATCATTGAGTACTTCAAATTGTTCTCAATATCCATGGCGGTTTGATATGCCTGATGTAATGTTGAAGGCTCTTTATCCCCCAATAGATAGCTCATCTTTTTATCAAATGCACCTAAGTATACGACCAAACATTCAACATCATTTGGTCTGATATTCTCTAGAATTTCCCTTATTGCCTGTGCAAATTGAAGATTGAAAACATGGACCCAACTCATCTCCATTTCTATGGGTTTCCATAAAATATTTTCTTATCACACTTGGATTCACCCTTTCTCCAAATTTTTCAACAAATGTTGTCATAAACTGATTCCATAAAGCTATAGATGATGCTGGTAAATATGAGAACCAATCCCTGGCATCATCCTTCAAAGATTGAACAAAACATTTCATGACAATATCCTCATGATGTACCTCATAATCCCTGATTACATCCATGAATGCTTGCAAATATTTTGGGGCCAACTCAGTACTCTACCCTACAAACTTGGGAAAATATTTCCTAACATTCTTAGGAATCAGGTTTGGGAAACCTTTAGTACCACTAAAAACCAATGGCATATACCTTTCAATTGTAAAATCCCTTTGAAGGCTTGGTGATTACTATTTTCCCTGCATACTTTTACTCACTATTTCATAGGATAACCCTCTTATATCCATATCTAATCATCATCAACTTCATACATGGTTTTTAATTGCATCATTTACTAAGTCAACCATGATTCAAGAACATATATTAAAACATTATGCCATAAAGCTTTCTCAGAGGAATAATTTAACAGTAAGCATACTTCTCAAATCATTACAGTCATTACACACTAGAAGTATGAAAAGAACTACTACTACTACTTGTTGTCTTAATGCAATTTCATCTAATAGGGAACCATTTATCGCCTTAAGCCTTGAAAATTCTCATAAACCTCTTTCAAATAGAATAATGCTTTCTTTAGACTCATAAGAATACCTAGAAACCTTGTAGCAGTTGTTGACCTTTCTTCTTGACTACAGATTCTATAAAACTAGAAGTCTTCCTCACAATTCAACTAGTTCTTTAGATAGAGTCACCACCTCCTTTACAAAGGACTAAACTTCAAAGAAACATGAAGTTCTTTCAAAGATGAATTTCATTTTGGGTCTTCTCCCACAACAAAGTAACACATAAATTCTTTGGGATTGTGCTGCAAACAAACCTCTTCTAGGTTCAAAACTTTCCAATATCTAAACTGAATGTTTAGATTCACCAAATACTTGAATCTGTGGTACTACCATCTGCACCTAGGATTCCTTTTTATTTAAATTTCTCATAATTTCTCCCCAGTTGAGTCGCCATTTTGTTGGTCATTTTTTCCAGCTATCCTTTGCAATTCTCTAAGAGATTGCCAATCTCTATGTTTGAGAATTATCAAAGCTAGTGGCCAACTGACAGGTAAATCTTCTTAGGGATTTACCCCTACTCTTTAGGCTTTGTGAGACCAAGAAGGGTGTTCCTATCTATATTCATATGATATTTCCTACCTCAAGAATACTTCACACACAGATAAATTCCTACTAACCTACAAACATACATGATTTACCAAAGGTTTGGCTGACCCTTACACAAATGTCTATATATTTACTAGGAATATAGGTATTATGTGAGATTTGCATCTCAGAATGGATTGAATTTGAATTTTATAATGTTCCAACCTTGAATCCACATGCAAGGGGTTGTTGATTTTAGTTATTTAAAAGAACCCTAAATGAATTAGCCAGTGCCTCGTCAAGTTGGGCAGGAGTCACATATAAAATATTCCATCCTTCATGAAATTTAACCCTGATATCAGTGAGCTCTCATAATTCCTTACATCATAAGACTTCACAGTATTAAAAACAACACTCCTTATCAGATCCTTAGCACATTATCACAGACCTACAATCCCTTTTCAAGAGTTTGATTAACTCATTAAGTTAAGACAAGAAAAATAATCATACATTCAAATATACCATTGAAGACAAATGAAACAACCCTTGATAATTTCATTCATAATATATCACAACATACACAGGAGAGAAATTGCTTTAAATTTGTAGATTTCTTTATATATTAGTAATTTCATAAGACCTAATATGACTATCTCATGCACATACCCTACCCAAAAAAAATTACTAGCCAAGTCATCCTGAATTCTACATTATATGCATTCAGTGTACACCACCTAGACCTTCAGGATTCAAAAATAAGACCTCTGCAATGAGCCTTGAAATCTCCTTTATAGAACGGGAGAGTGACAAGCTTTGGTCTCATTGCCATTACATTTCAATAAAGTTTCATTACAAAAATGAAATTTCATCTACATTTTGCAATTCCCACACAATTGGATGCAATGATTTAGTAAACAAGGGAATCAAAATGGTTACAACCCTTGTAGCTAGTTGGTACCACCATAACCAGAGAAAAATACCATCAAGGCCCCATTGCCTTCATCCACGTCACACCCAAAAAGACATAGCTTCAGCACTAGAACAAAAAAGGAGAACCCAACAACCATATCAACTCTCGAAACCAAAACAAGCACCACGACCATGATACAAACGGTTGCTTCATGTTTTTGCCTTAGTGAGAGGCAAAAACACTACCTTATCTTTGTCAACCTCCCTCTTAACACTAGGAATATAAAAATCACATGACACCACCATGAAAATTGGGGTTACCATGAGGACCCCTTCATCAACACCAACTAGCTCAGTCAAAGCAGTGAGGTAACTGCAATAGTCTGAGTCGGTCTTAGATCCATCACTATTAGGGCATCTTGAGACATCAATGGGTGAATTCTTCTGCCCCAGAGAGTCTTGATTGAAACTCAGTCCATCCTTTGATCCTTCACCACACTCCAAATACCACTTCTCCTGCTCACAACCCGTCACCTCCACATCTACAAATTGACCCTTAAGTCGAGGAATGCTCCTAGTAAGACCCGGGAAGGGACTTTTATCTTCTTCTTTGGATTCAAGAATGCCTAGAGTAGTGATTTGTTCACCCTGTCTTATCTCCTCCCGAGACCCTCTTGTACTCATCCTCATAGACCTACGTATCGGTGAGCCAGAACCAATTTGCTTGCTCATCTCTCACTTGAATCCAAAGCCCTTACCGAAGCAACAACCACTCAATATAGAAGCACAAAATAAATTAAAATCTGGATTACAATGAAACAAATGAAAAACCAACAGGTACTTATAAAGAAAATTGATGAAATGATCATCAATTTTTCAACTGTAAAATAGAGTGAGGGAATGATTATTTGCTGATGTCAATTCCACCATTGCTAGTTTCTAGGGTCATGGAAATCAATGTACTATTCATTATGATTTCCTAGATATAACCCCTCGAACACATGGAAATCAGTTTGATATCCATCAAAGAGCCTATGCCACTAATACATGTTATTTGTAGAGCTCAAATAGTCATCACATGGCTGATTCAATATTTTGAATTAGGGTCGTTGATGCACTAGTGAGTTGGCATTTTGAACGACTCAGATTGAGTTAAATATCTTTGAAAATTCCATGTCATCATACGGTAGGCCCATCATCCAATAATACACACCCTATTCAGAATAACCACATGTCACTTTGTGTCGCCAAAGGAATCCATGTGTCACCCACACGCACACCTCGTAGTACCTTTAAAATGATTATTTTAATCATGTGTGGTTAGTGAGGAATGCCCACAATTAATCCTCCTTATCACATGATAGTCGTTGATTTGAAAACCTTCATCAATGTCACTGGTGAATTCAGATTGGGCCCCATCACCGTACATGACAAGTAGAAACATATCACACACCTCACCATGCCTTGGTGATTTCATCAAAAAATCTTGTGAGCTCTACGAGGAATGGTGAGGATCAAAACCCTCAATCTGATGGTCCATAAACCTGCACATGCCACAAATTTATTTATAATAGGGGATGGACTAGGCAAATAGGGGGGAAACCCTTAAGGAATAAACTTTAGACCTAAGTCTAAAATTATAAAATTTATCACCCAACATTAGGCAAAATTTTGTATTAAGTCCCAACGAGGAAGAGGAATGATAGACTAGGTAAAAGGGGTTGGTTTATGCATGACATAAAAGGCTTCATTGACAACTTAAGTAATTGGCTACCCAGAGCAACAAGTCAACATAAAAATATAACACGAGGGTTTAAAAGATGTGAAGATTTATACAAGGACAATAAAACCCTAAACCCTAGCAATTGACCCCCAAGCACAAGGGTAATAGCCAGATAGTTTTTATATAGAACTAGCCAAGGTTTGTGGCAATTTTTAAAAGCTCTATCATCTCCAAGCAAGGAGAAATTTTACTTCTCTTTTAGGCCTTAATTTAGTTGCACTAACAATGTGGCTAAGTATGAAGCACTCATCCAAGGTCTCAAAATTGCACAAAAAAAAACATCAAATTGTTGCAAGTATTTGGTGACAATGAAATTGTTGTCTATCAATTCAGATCTCAAAGCTCAATTAAGAATAATCTACTCAAATCCTACAAGAATAGGGTTTGGGATTTGATTGAGGGCTTTGATGGTTTTAACATTCAAACAACTTCGAGAAATCAAAATAAGCATGATGATAGATTTGCAGCAGTTGGTGCCCATTTTGACATACCAACACATATTGCAAGTGAAAAGGAGCAGCATATTGAAAGCTTGTTGTGAGGCTTTCTATTCTAGATAATCAAGATCACTGGTAGGTATTTGGTAGGCTTGCTATTTTAGAATCAGTATGTTGATTAGATTGTGCAACTAAGTAGCAACAAGATACCAAATGGTATCATCACCCTTGAAGGTATCTTCAACCCAAAAGATTAGTTAAAATAGAAAAGGATGAACTTATCTACAATGAAGGGCAACTTCAAGCCAATTGAGATTGCAAAGGGAAAGACTCTAAACATAGGAAAGACATGCTCCACTATTGAACAAAAAAAATTCATAGATCTTTGCAATAGATACAATGATGTAGTTTCTTGGACTTATCGATACCTAAAGGGTTTTTACCTAGGCCTTTCCCAACATACCATTGAATTAGATCTAGATGCCAAACTTGTAAGGAAAAAACAAAGGCCTATGAATCCTATAATTGAGCCTTTGATGAGAAAAGAGTTGGAAAAATTGATTGAGTCTAGAATTATATTTCCAATCAAACATTATTCATTGGTGGAAAACTTAGTACCTATCAGAAGAAAGAATGACGAAATAAGGCTTTGCGTAGATTTTAGGGATCTAAATAGAGCCTTCTTAAAGGATCATTATCCCCTCCCCTCCATGGAGAAGATTTTGCAAAGAGAATGGGTCTAAAAATTTTTATTTATTGGATGGTTACTTAGGCTATAATGAAATTATAGTCCAAGAATTTGATCAACATAAGACAACATTTACTACAAAGAGGGGCACCTATGCTTATTGTAAAATGCATTTTGGTCTAACCAATGCAGGTGCCACTTTTCAAAGAGCCATGGTAATGGTGTTTCAAGGTGTGTTCAAACAATTTGTTTTGGTCTACTTGGATGATATCAAAGTGTTTTCAAAACATGTAGGAGACCATTTTAGTCACCATGAGCAGGTATTTTATAAATGTAGGGAATATGGTATTTCCCTAAATCCAAATAAATGTGACTTTGCCACTGATCAAAGAAAAATTCTTGGACACATTGTTTCAAAGGATGGATTGGTCATTGATCTTGCAAGAGTAAAATCCATCTTTCCCATCCCACTTCTTAATCACAAGAAGAGATTACAAAGTTTCTTGGGAACAATTAACTTTGTGAAGAGCTTCATTCCAAAGCTTTCTACTTTAGTAAAGCCTCTTAACTCTATGCTTAAGAAAAACATGGTCTTCAAATAGACCAAGGATAGTAAAGATATCTTTGAGGCTATCAAAAAAGAAATTTCTCAGGCTCCCACCCCTATTAATCCTAATTATGACAAGGATTTTATTATATATACTTTTGGAGGTGAAGCATGTGTATCATCTATTCTACCCAAGCTAAATAAAGAAAATTTGGAGCAACCCATTGCATTCTTTAGTGAAGGGTTTAAATAGTATAAGGTCAAGTACATCTATGCTGAAAAATAAGCTCTTGTTGTTGTTAAGACATTGAAAAAATTTAAAAACATGTTGTTTAACAACAAGATATAGTTAATGGTGCCCCATGTTTACATTAAAGAGTTCATGTTGAGCAGAGATATTAATGAGAAAGGGGTGGATGGATCACTAAGGTGATGGAGTATGATGTTGACATCAAAATCACTAAGCTAGTGAGAGGCAAAGGGTTGTGTGAACAACTTGTCTCAACACTTGATATTCCTATAGAGGTTTCCCTTGTGTTATAGAAACAACAAGCACCCAACATTGATGCCCATAAAAACTAGGTAAATGATATGACTACATTTTTGTAGGAAGGTAGGTATCCTCCAAGTCTACATATGACCAAAAGAAGACACTTCATATTATAGTCCATTCCCTATGTCATAGTGGATGGAATAATTTTTAGAAAGGATTTCAGTGGTGTCCTTATAAAATGGATAGAAGCAGATCGGATCAATAGAATTTTGGAAGAATTACATGATGGCTCTTCAACTGGCCATTTTTTGCAAGGAATACTACTACAAAAGTCATGAGGGTTGGTTTTTATTGGCCAAAATTGTTCAATGATTCTCAAAAATAGGTGATAAATTGTAAGAAGTTTGATTTATTTTTTGTAAATCAATGGTTAGTTTCCTTACCTCTTCATCCCATTCAAGTTGATCAACATGTTGTCACATAAAATTTCACCCTACTGAACAAGTGTTCAATTTTCTAATGAAATAATGGAAAAGAAATTCAAGGTGTGGGACCTTGTGCAAATGAGGTTGAATCTCCATAGAAGGTCGACTTCCACTTCTAAACTAAGTGTGCAAATGCATTAGTCTAACCTAACACATGAAAAACCTATCACTACTTTACTCTAACATCTCACAAGGAAAAGAGATAGAGAAATATAACATAAAATGGAAATAGAGGTGATACACCAAGCTAGAAATTTATATCTTCATGCTTTAGAACAATATAATACATCAATGAAACAACTTAAACACATACTCAAACATGAAGGTAAATGGACTTTACTCAAACATGCAAGGGATAATAGTGATAATAGTTGAATTTTATTAACATAAAGCTTAGAAGCAATCTTTACAATGGCAGAATACAAAGAATGAAGTGCTTGCAATAGGAAAACCCTAGAGGAGCTAGAGGAAGAACCCTTAAAATGAATATATTTCTTTCCTTTATAGATCAAACATAACTTAGGACCACAAACCAAACCCTAACCCTAACTAGGGTTAGTAATGAAGTTTGTGTGTGAAAGGATGGAGCCATCCTATGGAAATCATGATTAGGGCATGGATCTGTTAGGAAAGTAAACAAACAATAATAAATGAGCATGGGTGCCCCTAAAATCCACCTGCAAAAGATAAGGGATGCAATAAATGTCATCCTTGAAGCCCAAGAATCAAAACAGGTTGCTCAAAAAGTGATTTAAGCATTAATGTCATCACCCAAAAAACACACCAAATCCGTGAGAAGGTCGAGATGTCAAACCCAAAAAGAAACCTCTGCTTATGCATTAAATTGTCCAAAACCCTAAAAAAGAGCACATTGTGAAGAATTGGGCATTGGGCTTACCTCATACCACATGCTTAGAAGAAGGTATGAGCAAAAGTCATAACCTAGAAATCAGAGGTAAGAGAGAAGGCTTACCTCCAAAAATCTAAGGTAAGAGTGAAGGCTTACCTCAAAAATTGGAGGTAAGAGTGAAGGATTACCTCTAAAATCGAAAGTGCGGGTGAAGGTTTACCTATGAAATTAGAAGTAGGTGAATTCCTACACCTAAATTTCAAAAGTTTCACACTTGGTCAAATTTAAAAAAAGAAAGCTTTTGGGGAAAGGGTGGTTGGAAGAAAGGTTTACCTCCTAAAAAAGAAAGGAAAAATGAATATTGAAAGCCCATAAGAAACAAGATTTCAAAAATCAAGAAGAAGCCTTACCTCAAACCTAAAGAAGGTAAGAGGTAAGTGGGAAGAGCGAACCCCAAAACCTGAAATTGGAGGTAAGGGTCAAGGCTTACCCCCAAAATTCAAAAAATTCACACTTAGTCAAATTTTTGAAAAATGATTTTGGGGAAAAGGGAAAGAAGGCGAGAGACTTAAGAGGAGAAGGAGTGGGAGGAGAACAATGGAAATAGAGTGATGAAGAAGACATGTATAAAAGCAAGTAAGTGAAAAATTGAAAGCTCGAAACCTCGGGACTTAGCCAATTAGGAACCTTCAAGGAGAATTTATGAAAGATGACCCATGTAAGATCTCTCAGATAGGTTGTCAATGATGGGTCATCAAAGTGTGTCATGAAATTTCAACATTTTTGGTGACTTATGTTGGGTGATTTCCCACTAATCATGGAAGCTATGGGCCTTATTAGTCCATTGGGCATCTAGACTTATGAAGGGGATTTACAAAATTGGCCCTGCCAAGGGTATAACAAAACATGTACAGGCATGCACTTGGCGAAAATCATGGAAACTAGAAAATACATTCCCTTAAGGAGAATGGAAGGTGTGCAAAGAGTACTTCATGGAGAAGAAATAATTAAGCTAATATGTACATGAAAGTCAAAACTTATTAGAAATAAGGTTTGAGATGAATCCCATCGACTGAGATGGGAGGAACCTCACTGGTCAACCTAGAAAGATAGAATGTATTGGCCTCCTTGTAGCTAGTGATGACATACAGACCACTCCAAATAGCATAAAACTTGGAATTTCATCCAACTTTGGCTCCATTTGCATCCCATTTGAACACTAGATCTCCCTCTTGGAATACTTTATGGACTACATTTTTGTCAAAATTTCTTTTGACCTCTACTTGATATGTTTCTATGACTTGCATATATTTGTTCCTTATCTCCTCTAGTTCCAAGGGCTTAACCAACCTTACTATGATAGTATCATTTTATTCTAACTCTAGTTGATGTGCCAACTCAAGGGAAGGAAACTCCAATGATAATGGAAACCTTTCTTCCCTTCCATAAATGAGCATGAAGGGAGAATTACCAATTTCTCTTTTATGAGTAATTATATCAGCCCAAAGGGATATCTTCACCTTACTATGCTAGACCCTTTGGTTGTCCTCAATGGTCCTCTTGATAATCCTGATGATATTTTTATTTGAACACTCAATCAAGCCATTACCCTGAGGATAATAATTAGATGAGGTATTCAAGTAAATTCCATGCATTATTTCCCAATCAATGATTTCAACACTAGTGAAAGCCTTGGAATTATCTGAAATGATGGTGGAAGGAGTGCCAAATCTTGGAACAATTCCATCAAAGAATTCCAAAAACTGAAGCATCAATGGCATCCTTCAAGGCAACTACCTCTGTCCACATGGTGAAATAGTTTGTGGCTATCAAAATCCATTTATGGCCAACACTTGATGGTGGAGTTATCATGCCGATAAAATGCAAACCCCACTATGTAAATGGTTGTGTTGACATTTCACACCACCCTTAGATGAACCATCATTGATAACTGATCTAAGAGATCCTAAATGGGCCATCTTTCTTGAATTCTCCTTGAAGGTTCCTAAAATTTTCTATGTCTTGAGGTTTCGGGTTTTCAGGTTGTCAGTTACTTTCTTTTCTTCAAGTCTTTTTCATCGCTCTATTTCCATTCTTCATTGGAATTCTAAAACTGAAGCATCAGTGGCATCCCTTAAGGAAACTTCCTTTATCCACATTGTAGAGTAATTTGTGGCTATCAAAAATCTATTTATGACCAACACTTGATGGTGGACTTATCATACCAATAAAATCCAAACCCCATTGTGTAAATGGTTGATCAACTTGAATGGGGTGAAGAGGCAAGGCAGCCAACCTTTTCTTTCCAGAAAAGAAAACACACTTTTTGCAATTTCTCACCCATTTGTGAGTGTCATTGAATAGGTTTGGCCAATAATAACCAACACTCGTGACTTTTGTAGTAGTTTTCCTTGCAGTGAAATGGCCACCTAAAGAACCATCATAGAATTCTTCCAACATTATGTTGACCTTATCTTCCTCTACGCATTTTAATAGGACTCCATTGAAATCCTTTATGAAAAGTATGATATCCATGCTATCCACTATGATATAGGGGATGGAATGTAATATGAAATGTCTTATTTTATTCCTATCTAGACCTAGGGTATACCTACCCTCCTACAAAAAGGTAGTCATATCATGCGACCAACTACCTTGTATGTTTGCATTTGGTGCTTGTTGTTCCTTTAGCACAAGGACAACCTTTGTAGGAGTCACAAATGTTGATACAAGTTTCTCACACAACCCTTTTCATCTTACAATCTTTGTGATTTTGATGTCAACATCATATTCCATCACCTTGATGATCCACCCAACCCTTTTTGCATTGATATCTCTGCTCAACAAGAACTCTTTAATGTTGCCATGGGGCACCATCACCTGTATCCTATTGTTAGACATATGTCTAAAAAATTTTAATGCTCTAACAGTAGCAAGAGATTTCTTCTCAACATAGTTGTACTTGGATTCATATTCCTTAAGCCCTTCACTAAAGAAAGCGATGGGTTGTTCCAAACTTTCCTTATTTAGTTGGTTTAGGAAAGCCGATATACTTACTTCACCCCCAAAGGTATAAAGAATGAAATACTTGTCCTAATTAGGATTTACAAAGGTAGGAGCTTGAGAAATTTCTTGTTTGATTGCTTCAAAGCTATGTTTACCTTCCTTAGTCCATTTTAAGACCATTTTTTTCTTGAGCATAGAGGTAAGAGGCTTTACGAAAGCAACAAGATTTGGAATGAACCTCCACAAAGTTAATTGTGCTAAAAAAAATCTAAAACCCCTTCTTGTGACCAGGAAGTGGAATGGACAAGATATATTTTACTCTTGCAAGATCAATGACCAAGCCATCCTTTGAAACAATGTTTCCAAGAAAATTTCCCTAATCAGTGGCAAAGACACATTTATTTGGATTTAGGGAAATACCATATTCACTACATTTCTGAAATACCTATTCAAGGTGACTAAAATGGTCTCTTGAATGTCTTTAAAATACTATGATATCATCCAAATAGACCAAAACAAACTATCTAAACATGCCTTGAAACTCCATATCCATGGATCTCTGAAAAAGTGGCACTTAAATTGGTTAAATCAAAAGGAATTTTATAATAATAATAGGTGCCCTACTTTGTAGTGAATGTTTTTTTATGTTGATTAGATTCTTAGACCAGAATTTGATTATAGCTTGAGTAACCCTCCAAGAAGGAAAACCTTTTTTGACCCACTAACTCTTTGTAAAATATGCTCCATGGAGGGGAGGGGATAATGATCCTTTAGGGAGGCTTTATTTAGATCCATAAAATCTACACAAAGCCTTATTTCCCCATTCTTTATTTGATAGGAACGAGATTTTCTACCCAAGAAAAATGCTTGATGGGAAAAATGATTCTAGCCTCAATCAATTTTGACTAACTCATTTCTGATCAAAGGCTCAATCTTAGGATTTATAGGCCTTTGTTTTTACCTTATAGGTTTGGCATCTAGATCTAATTCAATAGTATGTTGGGAAAGGCTCAGGTCAAAATCCTTTAGGTCTTCATAAGTCCAAGAAACTACAAAATTGTATCTATTGCAAAGATCTATGAAAACATCATGTTCAGTGGTAGAGCATACCTTTCCCGAGTTTAGAAACTTTCCCTCTAAAATATCTATTGGCTTTAAGTCACCCTTATTTAAAACTAATTTCATCATTTTCTACTTTAAGTAATAATTGAGGTTGAAGATACTTGCAAGGGTGATGAGACCATTTGGTAGCTTGTTTCTATTCAGTTGCAGAATCTGATCACCATACTGATTTTGTAGCTTAGATTGATTTCTTTTAGAAAATTCTACCTCCTCTTATACAAAATTCACTATTTACTGGTCACTATCAAAGACTTTCCAATGATCTTGATTATCTAGAATAGTAGGTCTCACCACAAGCCTGATATGTTGCTCCTTTTTACTTGCAATATGTGTTGGTATGCCAAACTGAGCACCAACTACTACAATCCTATCAACATGTTTATTCTAATTTCTTGGAGTTGTTTCCAAATGTTAAAACCTTCAAATACCCAATCAATCAAATCCCAAACCCTATGTTTGTAGGATTTGAGAATATTGTTCTTAGTTGAGCTTTAAGTTTAGACCTGATGGACAGCCGGTTCACTGTCACCAAAAACTCATAACAATTTGATGCTCCTTTTTTGTGCAAGTTAGAGGCCTTGGATGAGTGCTTCATACTCAACCACATTGTTAGTGCAACTAAATTAAATCCTAAAAGAAAAGTAATATTTCTCCTTGCTTGGAGATACCAACATTACACTTGCATTAACACCATTTTTTTTTCTAGCACCATCAAAAAACATCTGCCATAATCCCCCTATATCTTCTTGAGTTTTTATGATATTGGGGATAGTGGCATTCTCTTCATGAATGCAATAAGTTCCAAGACCAATCTCCTTTATTTCAGCTATGATAAGTGGGTCAAATTGTTAAGCATTGCCCCATTCATCCAAGAAAAATTAGGGACCACATCTATTAGATTGGCAGGCTCATGAATAGAACACTCTTCCTTTGCTCATGTAATGTATAGTTCATATTTATTGGACTAGGAATGTAAGGTTCTAGATGATCCTTTTCTATGGGCTTAGATTTGATGGTTGCTTTAGTACCATATCTAGTTCTAAATAACATATGAGACCAATCAAAATATAAGTACCCACCTATCTTAACAGTGAAATATCTAGACAAACAAATGGGAAAATGAGCAAGGAGGTTTATGACTGAAATATCTTGCAACATATATAAACTAGGGCATGAATGCAAGGAAAATTTTAAATTCTTAATTACTCCCACTATATTGATAATAGTGCCATCCAATTGTTAAAAAATTATAGTCATCGGTTCATACTTGATACCAAGCATGTTAGTAATTCCCTTAGGCATAACATAACTACTTGCCCTAGAATCTATCATAAAATTATGCACTATATGATTTCCAATAATTAGAGAAAGATAGAAGGGAGGTGGCTTATTGATTTTTCTTGAATTCCTTTCTTCTTTGGGTTGCACCGAGCTGCTTGATGGAGTATTCTGCTCTTTTTCTTGTACATCACCCATTTTTTTATGTTCCTTTAAAGCTTGTTGTAGAAAATCCCTTTATGATGGAATGGATAGACCCTCCCATATAGTAACATTCAGATTAGATATCTTCAATTTATCCACAATGTTGAAAGGAAGTTGACTAGCTTTAGAAGGAACCATTGGAACAACAAAGTCTATTCTTGTTGCTTGTGTGATATTAGGCTACTCCACCACTTGTTTCGGCCTATTAACAAGTTGATTTAATTGTGGATAATATATTGTCTTACCTATTGGTCAAACATTTACACTTTGTTGAGGTTGTTGAGAGACTAATGCTTGCCCAACCATGGAATATGTACCACCCTCCATTGCTCTTTTCTTCGATCTTATATTTTTGGCTATTGTATCATCATCTGATTGATTTACACCACATAAATTCTCTTGACCCAAAATGAAAAATGAGGAGTCATCATGTGTATGATTTTGATTACTAACAATTTTCTGGAATATTCCAATCTATTGCTCTAAAGTAGAGGTTTTATTTTGATCCACCGAAGTTTACACAAACTCTCCACATTGAGAAGCATTTTGATTATGAGCTTTCTCACAAGGGTAACACTAGTATTTCTCTTGTTCTAGATTATTTTTCAATGGGAAAAAAGCATTAGAAGTTTTGATAGTAGCTATGTGCATGCTATTCATGGGCTTAGTATGATTCCACGAATTTTTTCCTTGACAACGTAGCCTATTTTTTTGATAACCCTAATTTTGAGGCCGATAAGTCCTATTGTTCTGAGCTTGCTACCTCTTCAATGATACTAATTCATCATTCATAATTCAAAGCAAGGAACCCCAATCTTTTGGAAGTGCAGAAGAAGTAGGAGGTTAGCTTGTGGAAAGCACTAGAATAGGAGCCACTAGGAAAGGGGCCACCATTTTCTGTGAAGGAAGCTCTAGAAATAAAGGCATTGGTGGACTATGAGCTATCTTCCTAGCTTGAATTAAACAATTTTTTGCCCTTATGGAAACATCATATGCACCTAGTAATGTGTAAAATCTCATTGACTGAACCATAACAACTATATCCCCGTTAAGATATCTTAAAAAATATAGAAAAGCATGCTCAGGAGAAGGTTTGACCAAGGCATGGATTCTATCCCAAGTCATCTAAAATTTGTAGTTGAAACCACTCATGAATTTATGAGGAACTCTTTTAATATTTTTCATTTGTTCCACTAGGGATAAGTGGTCAAACATATCTTCAGAATTTTTGCATAACTTCTCCCCTAACTCATCCCAATTGTGAATCGATTTGGGTGGTAGTCCTCTATACCACTGTAGTGCTTTACCCTCAAGGGAAGTGGCTAGCAACCTAACAACCACGTTGTCTTCTATTACATCATGCACTGAGCATATGTTTGCCACATATATGATGTGCTATGTTGGAGTTGTAGATGATTCACCAGTAAGATGGGGAATACTTTTAAAGGCATTGACTGGTATATCATCTTTTTGGGCTAGAATCAAGGGTTTTCCACAAGTAAAAGATAAAAAAGGCTAATTTTTGGGTAAAGCCACATGGAATAAATTACTATTTGTATGTATAGAAGGTGTTCTAGCTTGAAATAATCTACCCACAGGTGGCATAGATTGAGCTCTAGGGGATGGAATTGTGCTTCTATTTATTCTTATAAGTGATAAAGATTATCTATTTATTCTCCTAGAAGAGGAAAATAAGAGTTGAGTATACTAGAAATTACCTCTAGAAGACACTCTTTTTTGAATTCTTGGCATGAATTTGTAGTTCTGATCTTGAACCAGGAATTTTGGGTAGCAACAAAGTCACCTTGATTTGAAGGAAAAGTTCTTCCTTGATTTTAGAGTCACCAGGTACTTGTTTGAGATCCTCTTCAAGGTTGGAATGTTCAGAGAAACACCACTCTCTCAACAGAATGAAATGAAATTTCTTCTTGTCCCACGGGGCATGCTAGAAATTGTTGTCACATAAAACTACACCCTACTAAACAAGATTTCAATGTTCTAATGACATAATAGAAACAACCTCAAGGTGTGGAACCTTGCGTAAATGAGGTTGAATCTCTTGAGAAGGATGAATTAATATTCTAAAATAAGTGGAAATGTGTTAGTATAACCCAACACATAAAAAACCTATCATTACTTTACTCTAACAACTCACAAGGAAATAGAGGTGATACACCAAGATAGAAGTTTGTTTCAACCTGCTTTAGAACAACATAATACATCAATGAAACAACTAAAAAACATATTCAAAAATGAAGGTAAATGGATTTTACTCAAACATCCAAGGGATAATAGTGAAAATAGTTGAATTTTATGAATGTAAATCTTCGAAGAAATCTTTACAATGGTAGAATGCAAATAATGCAGTGTTTGCAATAGAAAAACCATAGAGGAGCCAAAGGAAGAACCCTTAAAATAAATACACTTCTTGCCTTTATAGATCAAGCATAACTTAGAACCACAAACCAAACCCTAACCCTAACTAGGGTTATCAATGAAATCTGTGTGTGAAATGATGGAACCATCCATTCAGAATCATGATTAGGGTATGGATCCATCAAGAAAGTCAACTAAATAATAAATGAGCATGGGAACCCATAAAATACACCTGTAGAAGATAAGGGGTGCTATAAATGTCATCCTTGAAGCCCAAGAATCAAAATAGTCCACTCAAAAAGTGATTTTAGCATTAATGTTGTCACCTAGAAAATATGGAAAATTCATGGGAAGGTTGAGGCATTGGGCTTGAAAAGAAACCTATGCTTATGCATTAAATGGTCCAAACCCCTAAAAAGAGCACATTGTTGAGAATTAGGCATCGGGCTTACCTCATACCATATGCTTAGAAGAAGGGATGAGAAAAACTCGGAACCTTAAGATTGGAGGTAAGAGAGAAGGCTTACCTCCAAAAATAGGAGGAACTTGAGCAAAGGCTTACCTCCAAAATTAGATGTAAGAGTGAAGGATTACCTCTGAAATCAGAAGTAAGGGTGAAGGATTACCTCAAAAATTGGAAGAAATCCAAAAGTTTCACACTTAGTCAAATTTTTGAAAAAGGATTTTGGGAAAAGGGTTGTTGGAAGAAAGGTTTACCTCCTAAAAAAAGAAAGGCAAAAAGGAAGACCGAAAGCCCATAAGAAACAAGCTTTCAAAAATTGGGAAGAATCCTTATCTCTTACCTAAAGAAGGTAAGAGGTAAGAGGGAAGCCCGAACCTTGAAATCAAAAATCGGAGGTAAGGGTTGTTGGACTCAAGGGAACATTGAGAGGGGCGGGGGGGGTGGTGAATCAGTGTTTAGCAGTTTATAAACTTTTCTCTTTTCATAACCTTAAACCATTTAGTCATTATATTAAGATAAGATGCAAGCATACAAATAAAACTTTTAGAACACCATGACATACAATTTTTTTGCGTGACCCCGTCAGGGGAAAGACCACAATGGAGGTTAATCCATAATTTGAGTACTCAAAATATAATGTTTATAAAAGGGAATGCACTTGCATTCAGGCACACTTCCTAGAGCTCACTACTCAAAAGAAGAAGGCTTACTGCCTACAAAATTCAGATTAAAACCATCTGAGTGGGATGAACTGAGAGAATAGCTTCTACAAAATCTTGATGATAGTTTCGGTTAAGCACATACACTTGATTTTGGATCTGCTATATAATTTTGCTCTTCTCTCTGCTCTGTTCTGGCCTTCGCACCAATTCACACTACTGCACTGCTAAATTTTTCCCTACACAATGATGGAACATACTTTCGCACTTCTTGCACACACATATACTTCAATTTTCCATGCATAATGACAAAAACCAAACTCATATATATATCCACGATCAAGGATTTACTTATCCAATAGTCAACTTCATAAGATATTAAGATATTGTAACTTGTCAGCTAGATCCATCACAAAAAAATTATGTGCATCCTCCAAATTCAGTTAAGACAAAGAGATGACCCAAATTTAACTTATTCGAGCATGACAACTTCCAATTAATTGTATCTCATACATCCACAAATTCCAATTTTTTCGGGTTGGCCTTTTAGCATAGATAATTAACAGATTATTTTTCCAAACCTTCTAGATCACGCACCAGAGAGTGCACATCAAAAAAATTCTTTACCAAGGTACCTCAAACATCAAAAGACCTTCCTTGGAGATTCACAACTTGAAATACTTATTTGATGAGGGGACTAGATCGCCTTTTAAGCCTTAAACCGGATCTTCAATGCTTTACCCTGTTCTGCCAGTAGTAGCCAAAAGAGTGTTGCACATACAGATGCAAGACTTGAGTTGCTAGACTTGGGTTGCACTAGGGTTGATATCAATGAGAACACCTATCAACCAAACTCCTTATCCATATGCCAACAATCTCCCCCTTTGGCATTGATGGCAACACTTAGTGAAAAAACTTCACTCCACTTTCTTCCCCTTAGATATTTTTCACTACACTCTCTCCCCCTTTGACATCAATGAAAAAGTTGGGATGCCATATTCCAAAAATATAAAACATGTGTTCAAAAAAATTTACTGCATATATGCCGTAAATTTCCTCCTTTAGATAAAATTTTCAAAAACTTGAGCACCACTATACTTGCTATCTATAGAAGATTATCTTGTGTTTTTTCTTCACTTTCAAAAGAAACTTCTTCCAACCATCAATTGCAATTGCAATTATAATAATCAAGCTATTGTTTTCAGATGTTTTGTTGATAATATCGATGAGAGATTCTAGAATAGTTATTGCTTCTTCCAGTTTTTCACCATTTTGCAGAATTTCCACCAACTACTCTAGCCTGCATTCAATTAAATCTTTTACCTTCCAAAAGGTGTCCACAAGAGCATTCTTGGATAGTAGAATTTTTATTTGATTTTTCTGTAATTCCCAGATTCTCCTTTTGATAATGCCATCTTGATCTTGAGACATGTTGAAGCTTTTACCAATGTCGTTCAGTTCTATCTCAATTTGATCCAACTTCTCTTTGTAGCTACTGATTGTGTGGGGCCAACAGAAACAATAGTTGTAGATTCATATGGTTGAGTTAATGTATTTCCTTAACTCACTCATTTTATTCTTTAGCTTGACAAGGGATAGTCTGAATTGTTCCTTCAGGTGAGAGATAATTTCACCTTCATCTTTGACTTTAGATCCCAACGATTCTTTGCTACACTAAATCATCTCTTTAGGTAGAATATCCTTCAAAATTTCCAATCTTATCTTATACTACTCAATATGAGCATTCAGAACTTCCAAAATTAAGTCTTGATCATATGATGGTCTGACTGACCATAACTTTGCAAGTTTTTGCATACCACCTGTACTTTGGATAAGCTGCTGTAATTTTTCTTTTGACAGATCTTCCTCACCTTCACTGCCTTTATCAATATTGGAGTCATTTTCTAGTGAATTCTTAGGTTCTTCATCTAGGATGTTCATAATTTATTTCCCTTTTCCTTCCATCTTGGGAACGTTTCTTTCCGGAGGGTTGTATGCAATAATCTCCTATCTTATTTTTTGTCCTCTATTAGTGCTACTGGAAGGGAGCCCAAATTATATTATCCTTACTGGAGAGGAAATGACTAATCCACATTTTGCAAGCACAATTTTACAGAAACTTTCAAATTTTCAATCCTAGGTAGACATATTCTTAGAATAAGAGTAGATTTTAGTACATACCGGTTTATCTGATGTCCATACTACATTTTCGAATTTGGGCAACCAATTCAGAAAATACATAGTCAAAAATATAATTAGAGTACCAAACCTGAATGGATACCTTGACTCCTTCGACAATTGAACATTTGGTGACATCTGATCTTTCAACAATCCACATAGGTCAAAGTCACAACCTTCAATTATCATTTTGTGAGCAATGTATAATGCACCAGCTGATGTGGCTCCTTCCCAATTCTGGTAGAAGATCTTAGAGGTTATGTCATGGGCAATGCATTTTGTAAGGAGATTCTTGATTGTTGCAATAATTAGAGCTCTTTGATCTCCGATTACACCAGTTAGGGTTTCAAATTCCTTGTTCCAAATAGATTTCTTCCTAGGAACTTCACTGACTTTGCAAAATCCAGTTAATCTATCAATTACCTCCTTCAAAATTGAGTAGGGTTTTTTCAAATTTAAAACATCACCATTCAATCTACTCAATATAAATTTTATGAATTCTGCATTCTCAAAGTATGGAAACTCATTCCACAAATCCTGATTTCCATGCTCGGCTTCACTCAATTATTTCAATTCATTAGGAAGCAATAAATTTATCATAGATCTAATTTTTGCACTATTTTATTCGTCTAATGGGATCGAATTTGTAATTTTCTCCATTTTCCTTTTCGTATTTTAGGGTTTGCAACTACACACCAAGTTATATGAATATTTAGAAAAGGATTCCAAGTACCTGATAACTTTCATGATTTGACGATGAATTTGGTTTTGCTGCTTCGAAATCCACTTGACGAGTGCTCTTCCTTCTTCACTTGATAATGCAATGTGACAAATGACAACTCAGACTTGAATTTTATAGCTCTCACAAGCACAATAAATGCATTTTCCTTAAGCTTTCTAGATACTCTGTTTTCTCTGACTACTACAGAAAAATCTTATTCGGACCAACAAATTTGTTGAATTTCTTTTGCTAAGTTTGTTCAAAACTTCTGTACACTATGATTACATCTTCTTGACTATTTTCTACATTATGGTACCATTTGTAGACAGGGGAGGAGAGATTTTATTGTAAAGTTCCCCCTAGGCCAATGCCCTCAAATTAATTACCAAAAGAATTACCGGAAGCAGGTTCCGGTGTGGAACCATTTCTAGCATCAGAATCACTTTTCTTTACCCCATGTCCTCTTCATCTGATCTCTAATATCATCCGTAGTTTTCTTTTCTTTTCTTTTATCACTTTTCTCTATATTTCTATCTCTGTTTACCAGACCTCTTATGTTTGTTTTCTTATTCCTATAGAATCTAACAACATGACCATACTTGTTGCAGTTGTAGCACACGATGTTCCTTTGTCCATTCCATTGACTTCTTCTCATTCTACGTTGATTAGTAATATGTCCAAACTTTCCACATGCATAACATTCAACATTTCTTCTTTCAATAGAGTGACTTGAAATATTTTTGCATTTGATTGATTTATGACCATGCCTTTTACATTTAAAAAACTAACCAGAGAATGATGAATCTTTGACCTCAAATCACTTCTACACTGAGCAACCATATGACCAAACTTATTATAGGAAAAATAATACCAATTAAATTTTTGAGCATTAGGTTGTCTTATCGGATACCTTCTTTTGTATCTGGAATTCTTCTGACTGAATCGAGAACTTTCTTCCTTTTCATATCCAAGGCCTCTCTTGTCATTTGTACTCTTTTGTCCTTGAGTTAGTTCATCAAGATTTACTGAACTAATCTTAAACTTTTCACTATATTCATTTGTAGTGACAAGATCATTCTTAAGAGTAGTAATCTCCTTACCAAGTTCTTCTTCATTGTTTCTAGTTCTTTGCAGTTCACTTTCCAACCGATGAATTCTCCACTTATTCTATTGCATTCATCGGATTTCTCTTTCAGATTTTGAGTGAGATTTTCCTCATTCTTCTTTCTTTCTTCAATCTCTTTAGTCATATTCATTGCCATAGATTTCATCTCATGTTTTAGGTTTGCATTGTATTTAGCAAGCTTTTTAAAATTCTTCAATTATTTCCTTCAGGGCTTGGTTCAAGTGAGTATCATCCATATCTTCACTTCATTTTTTCTTAATTTGATCACATAGATATTTCCTTTTCGCCCTATATTTCACTATCTAATCCTTCAATGATTTAATTAATTTCTCAGCATCCTCTAGATTTTCTTTCAATTCCTGAACTTCTACTTTAGACTAATCAAGGTCATCAAGAGCTACCATAAGCTATTGTTGAAGACTGCCAGAGTCTATTACATTCCAAGATCCACCTCAATCTACAAAACTTCTTTAGAGGAACTAGCTCTAATACCAATTGTTGGACTCAATGGAATAGTGAGAGGGGGGGGGGTGAATCAATGTTTAGCAGTTTATAATATTTTATCTTCTCATCACCTTAAACCATTAAGTCATTATATTAAGATAAGATGCAAGCTTACAAATAAAAATTTAATAACACCATGACATACAATTTTTCTGCGTGGAAACCCTGTCAAGGGAAAAACCACAGTGGAGGTTAATCCACAATTTGAGTACTCAAAATATAATGTTTATAAAAGGGAATGCACTTGCATTCAGGCACACTAACTAGAGCTCACTGCTCAAAAGAAGAAGGCTTACTGTCTACAAAATTTAGACTAAAACCATCTGAGTGGGATGAACTGAGAGAATAACTTCTAAAAGATCTTGATGACAGTTTTGGTTAGGCACATACACTTTATTTTAGATCTGCTATCCAATTCTGCTCTTCACTCTGCTTTGTTCTGACCTTCGCACCAATTCTCACTACTACATTGCTAAATTTTGCACTACACAATGATGGAACACACTTTCACACTTCTTGCATACACATATACTTCCATTTTTCATGCATAATGAGAAAAACCAAACTCATATATATCCACGATCAAGGATTTACTTATCCAACAGTTAGCTTCATAAGATATTAAGATATTTTAACTTGTCAGCCAAATCCATCACAAAAAATTTATGTGCATCCTCCAAAGTAAGTTAATACAAAGAGAGGACCCAAATAAAACTTATTCAAGCACAAAAACTTCCAATTAATTGTATCTCATACATCCACAAATTCCACTTTTGTCAGGTTAACCTTTTAGCATAGATAATTAACAGATTATTTCGCCAAACCTTCTAGATCACGCACCAGAGAGTGCGCATCAAAATAATTATTTACCAAGGTACCACAAACATCAAAAGACCTTACTTGGAGATCCACAACTCGAAATACTTATCGGGTGAGGGGACTAGATAGCCTTTTAAGCCTTAAACCAGATCTTCTATGCTTTACCTTGTTATGTCGGTAGTAGCCAAAATAGTGATACTCATACAGATGCAAGACTTGATTTTCCAGACTTGGGTTGCACTAGGGTTTCTGTCAATGACAACACCTATCAACCAAAATCCTTAGCCATATGCCAACAAGGGTTAGGGCTTACCCTCAAAATTCAAAAAATTCACACAATCAAATTTTTGAAAAAAGATTTCAAGGAAAAGGGAAAGAAGGTGAGAGGTTTAAGAGGAGGAGTGGGAGGAATGAAGAATGGAAATAGATTGATGAAGAAGACATATAGAAAAGCAAGTAACCGACAACCTGAAAACCCGAAACCTCGAGACTTCGCCAATTTTAGGAACCTTAAAGGAGAATCCAAGCAAAATGGCCCATGTAGGATCTCTCAAATTAGTTATCAATGATGGGTCATCTAAGGGCGGTATGAAATTTCAACACAACCATTTACACAGCGGGGCTTATATTTTATGGGCATGATAACTCCACCATCAAGTGTTGGCCATAAATGGATTTCAATAGCCACAAACTATTTCACCAGGTGGACAGAGGAAGCTTCCTTGAAGGATGCCACTGATGATTAAGTTTTTAGAATTCCTTGATGAAATTGTTACAAGATTTGACACTCCTTCCATTATAATTTCAAATAATTCCAAGGATTTTACTAGTTCTCAAATCCTTAATTGGTAAATTAGGCATGAAATTTAATTGAGTACTTCATCTAATTATTACCCTCAAGGTAATGGCCTGGTTGAGTCTTCAAATAAAATCTCATTAGGATTATGAAGAGGACCATTGAGGACAATCAATGAGTTTGGAATAGCAAACTAAACAAAGCCCTTTGGGTTGATAGAATTACTCCTAGAAGAGAAATTGGTAATTCTCCTTTCATGGTAGTTTATGGAAGAGAGGAAAGGTTACCATAATCACTGGAGTTTCTTTCTCTTGAGTTGGCACATCAACTAGAGTTAGAATGAAATGATTCTATGAATGATGTTTAAGCTTTTGGAACTAGAGGAGATAAGTAATAGATATATGCAAGTCATAAAGACCCATGAAGCATAGGTCAAAAGAAACTTTGAAAAAAGAGAAATCCATAAGATGTTCCAAGAGGGAGATCTAGTGTTGAAATGGGATGCAAACAGTGCCAAAGTTGGAAGAAATTCCAAGTTTTATGCCATTTGGAGTGGTCCATATGTCATCACTAGCTGTAAGGAGGCCAATGCATTCCATCTTTCTAGGTTAGATGGTGAGGTTCTTCCAATCTCAGTCAATGGGATTCATCTCAAACCTTATTTCTGATGAGTTTTGAGTTTCACGTACATATTGTAAATATCTTACTTTCCATGAAGTTCTTCTGCACATCTTGCATTTTCCTTAAGGGAATGTATGTTCTATATTTCTTGCTTTTCCCCAAGGGTAGGCCTACACATGTCTTGTTTTTCCCTTAGGAGGCCCAATTTTGTAAATCCTTTCTCATGAATCTATACCCAATGGATTGTTAAGGCCCCTAGATTCCATGATTAGCAGACAATCGTCCTATAGAAATTTCCAAAAATGTTGACATTTCATGCCACCCTTTTATGACCCATCATTCATAAGGGTAAAAGCGCAAACCTGTCTCACATTTTCGGCCAAATAAATAGTTCCAAGCAAAAAAATTTCATCTAGGAAAGTTTCATTCGAATAGGTTTCGACCGAAACCACATGGCCTATATGTGGAGCATAGAGTTTTGGCCGAATATGTTTCACTCGAATCCAAAAAATATATTTTTTTCCCTTTTCCGCTTTGAAATTGGCTTATTTTATATGCATTGTTTTGGTAGAAAGGGTTTCGGTCAAAACCCTTTCTACTGAAATTATTTATGTGGCATCCTAGTTGGTAGCCAACTTAGCTTTTTTAAGAATTTTTTGAAGCTTTCAACTTTACCTAATTATTTCTTTAGTCCTAATGATGTTTTAAAAAAATAAAAAATACCCTTTTGTAGAGCTCAGAGTTGTGAATTTGAATATGTAATTTTTTTAATATTTTGATTATTTTTAGTATATTTTATTTTTAGAATAATGTAAGTAGGTTGTTAAAGTTAAAAAAGAGGTTGATTAGAAATTTAAAAAACTCAAAAAATATATGGTGCACTTGAGGAGAGAGTCCTCTTCAAAAGGGTATAATTTTCATTATTAAAAAATAAACAATAGTTGACGTCCAATGAAAACTATCAAATTCTAACAAGTTTGACTATAAAATGTTATTACGAGAAAAATATACATCAAAATTTCAAAAAAAATCCATGCACTAGATATTAAAGTTACCTCTTTAGAAAAAAAATTAGGGGACAATAATTTTTTTTTCTATTTGCTTCTTGATATCAAGTGAATGTCACCTTTTCCTGAAATTTTTCAGCATTCCAAAATCTGCTCTTAAATTAATAAAAAAATAGTCAAAACAATTTTTAAAATCCTTAAAAACTACAAGATTAAAATTCATCAATATTTCTACCTTTCATTATTTTACATCATTTTGAAATTCAAAACATAAAGACAACTTTGGTGTTGTCGAAGTTCAATTTTTTTTTTGTTGTTGGTTGATTCCCTTATAAAGTGTGATATAGGTTTGTGCTTTTACGGATAATCAATCTAAGAGATCCTTCATGGGCCATCTTGCATGAATTTTGCTTGAAGGTTCCTAAAATTAGCTAAGCCCTAAAGTTTTAGGATTTTGTGCTTACGGGCTTTCTCTTACCTCTCTACTCCCATGCCTTCTCCATCACTCTCACTCTTTCTTCTTTACCTTGTTTTTCCTGCTAAATGTTTCAAGTTTTGGACTTTTGCCTTACCCTTTAACCCTTATCACTTCCTTTGGGTAAGCCTCAAGCCTTACCCTTGATCACCAAAGTCCCGAAGAGGATTTTCAAGATTTGTCTATGATGTAGCCAACAACATACACTCAATAGAATTGTGCCATTAATCACGTGTGAGAGCCAAAGATTCGAAATAACTAGAAAAAAAATTCTTCTATTCACCAACTCTACTACTACAATGAGAGAAAACTCTCTTATATCCAAAAAAAATTGAAAAAACCAAAAAATTACCTTTTTTGGTAGATTTAGGCAATTGTTAGTCTTTGCCATTTTAGGAATTTCGCATGCATAACTTTGAGAGTCCAATTTTTTCCCAAAAACTTCCTAAAACTAAGGTAGGATGAATTTACAACTAACATCCTAAATTCGAAACATGCATTTCAAGTTATTAACAAAAACAATTTTTTAAAAACTAGAAAAAAATAGTAAATTGTCGTTTTGAGGGCCAAGATTAAAGTTTCAATTCCTGAAAAAGTGCCAAAATGGGGGCCAACCAACTCAAGGTCAAATAGGTATCCATATGCCACCTCATAATACATCCACCTATAAAATTTCAGCCCAAATGGACATTCGAGTCAAAAGTAATGACCTCCGGAAGTCCCTGCATCAGTCTAAGTTTTGATTAGTCACACTTTGGGAGTTAGGTTTCCATCTGACCTCTTCCATTTTCTCCCCTTTTCTCTCCTTATTTTCCTTTCCTTCCCTTTCCCCCTTTATAATTTCACTTTTCGCCCATCAAGCTTAACCCTTTCCCTCTACCCCTATCCTTCCTTCTGAAAATCAACTAAGTGTTGATCTTTCGGGGGTTGGACTCCAGCCTTACCCTTTTCCTCTTACCTTTGTTAAGGAAAGAGGTAATCCTATCCTCTGATCCACAACCCCCCGATATATTCTTAGAAAGGTGACTAAGTGTTGACCTCTCACACATCAAGGATAGGGCATCCACGTTAACCCTTCTTTTCTTCTTTACAAGTAGAAGTCATTCTTCTTGCGGCCTGATCACCGAAGTCTCATTCATGAAAAAGTACAAAGTTTTGATGTTTTCAGACTTCAGAGGTTGGGGTTACCCTTTACATCTTACCCTTGTTATGGTAAGAGGTAAGGCATCCTCCTCATTCCTAACCCCCGAAAAAATTATTCTTTTCCCCTACCTTCTTAATAATTTCTTTCCTTCTCAAAACCTTGGGATTCCCTCCCAAGGTCTCGTTTCTTCAAAATTAAACTAAGTCTTTATTTTCTGGAATTTTGGGATTTTCTCTTCTATCTTAGCTCTTACTACTTTTCAATAAGTGGTAATTTGACCCCTTGACCTCCTATCTTTGATGACCTTTCGAGGATTGGTGATTGGGTTTCTTCCTTGCTTCCTTCCCCTTTCCCCTTATGCATTACTACTTCATGGTAAGCTATAAGTCGTAGGTCCAACACTCGATGTCTGATGAAGGATGCTCTTTTCATGGTTCCAAAGATTTAATTCTTTGCAAATATTTTCTTTCAGGCTCGATACCCCAACCTTCTCATAGATTTGGCATGTTTTCTAGATGACAAGATTAATGCTTGAACCACTTCCTTAGCTACCTATTTTGACTTTTGGGATTCAAGGAGAACATTAAATATTTTCTCTGACCTCTGCAAGTGGATTTCATGGCACCCATACTCATTTATTGTTTTTGATTTGTCCCTTCTGATGGATTTATGCCTATATCCCTAGTTTTATGGGGGATTTGGATGCACTTTCAATAAAATATTTATGGCAGGGGTATGCCATGTAGTTTATGAATTCTCCAAGCTCTCTTTTTGGTGCACATTTCATGAGCATATCTTTCCTTGATCATATCTCCTTGACTGCTAACCCTAGCTAGGTTAGGGTTTGAGTTGCATTAATCCAAGCTATGCTTGATCTATAAAAGAAACACTTGTATTGTTTTTAGGGTTTCTTCTTTTGATCTCCTCTCATAGTTTTCTTTTGTAGACACTATATTCTACATTCTACCATTGTAAAATATGGCTTTATGTCTTATATTAATGGAATCTAGCTACTTTCATAGCTATCTCTTACATGTTTGAGTAAAACTTCTTACCTTCATGTTTGAATGTGTATTTTAGTGTATTTGTTAATGTATTGAGCAATTTGAAGCAAAGAAGAAAATAAATTATATCTTGGTGTATCACGTTCATTCCATTTCATGTTATCCTTCTATCCCTTTTCCTTGTGAGTTGTTAGAGTATAGTAGTGATAGGGTTTTCATGTGCTAGGTTAGACCAACATATTTGAACTTAGATTAGAGGAGGAATCAATCCTTCTTCGGAGACTCAACCTCATTCATGCAAGGTTTCACACCTTGAGGTTGTTTTCATTGTGTCATTAGAACACTAAACTCCTTGTTAAGTAGGGTGCAATTTTATGGGACAATAGAAACTATACCATTTCATTTCATGGATAACACCATACTTGAAACAACTTTGGTCATAAAGTTAGTGAGTGTAGATCTAAGGTGAAGAGGAAAAAATTTGTTCCAAAGCACAACATTGTGTGCTACTAATGTAATTGATGAGATATAAGGAAAACTATGTTATAAGTGGTTTTTGAAGCCACCAATTCAAGAAAAAGAGAAGAAGGATAATTCCAAAATTGTGCATTCTACACAAGACCCTAAGATAAAATGAGATAAATTATTATCTTAGGGGGTGATTTCATTTGCAAAAGCTTTCAACCCCCTTAAAAGAGTAAGATGTTGAATATTTCAGCATGGAAGAAGAATTCGTTCAGATTTGTTGGTGTGTAGATCTACTATGCAAGAATGAACCTTTTTGAAAGTTTTTTTTTGTAAATAAATGTTTTAGAAAGAGTCATGGTACTTTGTTCTACAACTCTCCATAGAGAAAACAATTATTTTGTAGTTCAAAAGATAATTTGGTCATGTTGTGAGGGTGTTGTATTCAAGAATTCAAGTCATTACACCTTGCACAGTGAAAATCATAAGTGATAGTGTTCTGATCTATGCTCTAGAAGAGTACATAAATGATAAAGGTGTGTTGAAATGCTCCACATTCCTTAGGAAATGATGTTTTGACCATATAGTTTTGTGGACATGTACACGGATATTCTCAAGTTGGGGGTATTTATTTGAGGATACTTTTTCTCTGATAGCTATAATGGAGGCAATAAGGATGTTTCTTGCTTTTATTTCTCATAAGGATTTCAAAAGTCTATTAGATGGATGTTAAGTCTACCTTCATGAATGGTAATCTAGAGGAAGAGGTATATATTGAGAAACCAGATGGTTTCTAGCTATCAAAATATCCAAACATGGTGTACAAACTTAAGAAAAATTTGTATGGTCTCAAGCAAGCTCCTAGAGCTTGGTATGCCCAATTGGATGTCTTTACTTCAGCAAGGTTTCATGAAAGGTACTATAGATAGCAATCTTTACATTAAGATTCAAGAAGATAATATTTTTATTGCAGTTGTATATGGTGACATCATTTTTGTTGGAGATAATGATATGTATAAGAGGTTTGTAGAAAGAGTTTGAGATGTCTATGATTGGTGAGTTTTCTTTCTTCCTTGGGATTCAAATTGTTCAGCAAGATGATGGTATCTTTATTTCTTAGGATAAGTATGTAAAGGAGGTGTTGAATTTTGGCATGAAAGATTCCAAACCTGTAGGTATTCATATCGTGACTGATTGTCACTTAAGAAAAACTAATGAGTCTCTAAAATTTGATCAGACTCTTTATAGGTCTATGATTGGAGGATTCATGTACTTGAGTGTTTCTAGACATAATATAATACATGTAGTATATTTGGTTTCTATATTTCAAGCTAATCTTAAGTAATCTCATGAAAAATAAGTGAAAATAATATTCACATACATGAAGGGAACTCTTGATTATGGTTTGTGATATAAAAGGGGTGAATTTTTTTCTTTAAGTGCTTATATTGGTGTTGATTATGTAGGATGTGTAGATGAACAGAGAATTACAAGTGGAAGTTTTTTTTCTTGGAAGATAGATTGATCTCTAGGTTTAGTAAGAATAAGGACTCAGTGTCCTTATCCACAAAAAATGATGAATACATTGTTGCACCATCTTGTTGCACCCAAGTGCTTTGGATGAAGCGGACCTTGAATGATATAAAGGTTGTTTATGATGATACCATTCCAATATTGTGTTATCATACTAGTGAAATTAATATTTACAAGAATCAGGTAATCCATTGAAGAACCAAGCACATGTGTCTATCCAGTATCACTTTCTAAGAGAGAAGGTTGCAAAGCATGAAGTCAAATTGGATTGTGTACCTACTAAGGACCAAATTGCAGATATCTTCACTAAGGAAATTTGAAAGGATACATTTTAGTATCTCCAGTAGAACTTAGGGTTTATTTCCCCTCCTTTTTTCTAAATAATGCATAGATGGTGTATCTATCCTGAGGAGAAATTCATGTCATATATTTTTCCCCTAAATTGGTGTGCTACCTCTCAAGGGGAGTTGGTAGTACGGGGGAGTTTGGATATTTGAGCAGTTGTTGGTCAAAGGGGGAGAATGTGTTATGTTTTCTATTAAAGATCTTTGGTCCTTCGTCCTTGAAGTTAGAGAATGTGTGGTTATTTTGTGTAGGTGTGTATGGAACTTTGTCCTTGATGTCAAAAGAGGAGAGTGGCAAGTGTGTGTTGTCATCAATGACAAAGGAGGATATTGTCGGCAGTGGTTGTCATTAATGTCAATGCTTGAGGAGAGTTTTGTAAGATTATTTGTTATCATTGATGTCAGCACTTTAGATTTTTGTATGTTTAGAATTGGTTGTCATTGTTGTCTTGGTGAGATTGCTATAGTGGTTGTATTTTTTGCATTGGTTGTCAACACTTGAGGAGATTGCTATGATGCCAGTACTTGTTGAACTTTTTGGCATTGGTTGTCAACACTTGAGAACTTTATTACATATGATATTATTGTTTGAAATTAGTTGTCACTGATGTATGTTCATGTTACTAATGCTCATGGTTGGTTGGTTTCATGTAAAATTGTATAGTGCATTATTGTCATTAGTACAATAAGGATTATAAGTATTAAGATAAGAATTAGAAGTATTAATATGAGGATTAGAAGCATTAAAATTATTTCTAATAGTGGAGAGCTGCTGATAATGATATACTAATTTTTTTATGCTCTCTCCTATTGTTCTTGAAGAAGTATCTTTTATTGCAAGTTAGTTCTAGCCACCACAAGTAGATGAAGTTTTTGTTCCAGAAAGTTGTGTTGAAGACTATTTGGGAGAATGCTCCATATTCCTCCGATGATGAAGATATGGTATTGTGGTTTATATTTTAGTTTTTTTCTTTATGGATGTTTCGCTCCTTTTTTTTGGTGACCAATGGTATCAAAGAGGTTTCTATAAATTGCAGAAGGTTGGCAGTGTTGATCATTGTCCAGATTGGTCTAGAAAATGCTCCACATTTCTATACATTGATTTATTTTTCTCTTGCGACTTGGAGAATGTTCTCTTAGTGTCTATGTAGTGTCAGTTCAAATTTCATGTGTTAAAATGGTCTAAAAGTTTATCTATTAATGTCATATCTCATGGTTGTGCATTATGTGTTTCTAGTATGAAGTATTATACTCCTTCTTCATTTGTAGTAGTTTTTGATGGCATGAAAGTGTGAAATAAGTATCTGGAAATGTTGGTGGATGTTTAAGGAACATCTCTTTGTGATTTACATATCAATGGGTGATGTCTTTTGGTGTTGCATTGTGTTTAAGTTGGTCTTTTGGGAAAATTATGGATATCTAGCTAACAGGGCTTGTTATGTTTCTTGCGCTATGTGCTTGAGGGTTTGTGCCAGCATATGAAGTTGTCTTAAGATGGATTTAGGTCTTGACCTATCTTTTTGAGAACTGCATTGAGTTAAGTTAATTGGAAGTATGTTTTTGGGCTGATTGATTAAGTGTTAGATGTTTCATCTACACATTTCCTTGTTGATGACTTGAGCTGCTAAATAATAGCATGTGAATTATTTGGGATCACATTGGAAGATGTAATAATATTTTTTTTGGTCCTCTCTATCCCTTGGATAGGAACACACTGTGTTTTTGTGGCTAACTTGTTGAGATTATTGTTTATCTTCTTCCTACATGACCTAATTAATGTTGTGTAGTGTTGCAGAGGATATAAATTTAATTTCAAATTAGTTGTAAAGAGGATGAGAGTGGAATTCATTAAAGATATCATAGAAGAACTGTGAAAGTGTTTGGAAGATAGATTAGATGTGCTTTAACTGCTCAATCAATAGAGTTAATTGTTGAAAAATATTAGAAATTTCCAAAATCTTTATATCCTACTCTGAGATAGTGAATCCAATTAGGTCCTTATATATTTTTTTGGAGTTGTGCACTTAATTCTACAAATCATTTTTATTTTTCTCTAAGGTTGTTTGCCTTAGTTTGCAAGTATTTTTGCAGTGAGCCTTATATTTTAAGCAATGAGCTTCATCTATTGTGAGTTAACTCTCAATGTGGTTTTTTCCTCATTGAGTTTTCCATGTAAATGTGGTGTCATCTTGTGCATGTGTGTTCCTTGTTTCATCTTTCATTGTTGTAATCTAGTTAAGGGTTGAATTGTTGTATCTTTCATTGCTACTAATTTGGTTAAGGGTTGTTAAACTTGTGAAGAGATTAAATTGCTATATATTTCATTATTGTTGATTTTTTTAAGAGTTTCGAGTTTGGTTAAGAAGTTTGAATTATG
The DNA here is from genome assembly GCA_007115665.2 of Sequoiadendron giganteum. Taxonomy (NCBI): domain Eukaryota; kingdom Viridiplantae; phylum Streptophyta; class Pinopsida; order Cupressales; family Cupressaceae; genus Sequoiadendron; species Sequoiadendron giganteum. The sequence goes on from CM021104.1 coordinate 142,947,620, forward strand.
TAGAAGGTTTCAAGTTTTAGAGGGGTTCTAAGTTTTTGAAGATATTGATTCACCCCCCTCTCAGTATCTGGTGTGTTCAAAAATTTAATGCAAATAAGATCGATGCAATTTTTAACATGCATCCACCTAAGAACATCTCTCAAATTCATAGTTTTCAAGGGAATATTTAGACAATCTATAGATTCATATCTCAATTAGCTGATTGTACCCTTCCATGCATGTGTTTGTTGAAGAAATATGTGTACTTTCAATGGGACAATAAGTGTTAAAAGGCTTTTGAGTCCATAAAAAAATACTTGGCTAGTCCTCCCATCTTAATACCAACTATGTAAGATCAACCCTTTCTACTGTATATTTCAACATTGCCTCATGCTTTAGAAAATTTACTAGCTCAACATAATGATGGTATGGAAAGAGTAGTGTATTACATTATCCATTTTATAATTGACTATGAAACTTGTTAATTTTCAATAGAAAAATAATGTATTTCTCTCATCTTTGTGATGTAGAAGCTAAGACACTGTCTTCTCTATGCAAGAAATCATGTGATATTTAAAAGAAACCTTCTTAAGCACTTGTTTTCTAGAACTGATCTTTCTAGAATTCTAGCAAAATGGATGATGTTATCTGAGTTCAATCTTAAGTTCGTTACTCAAAATATAATTAAAGGTCAAGCTATTGTTGATCATTTGGAAAAAGCTCCCTCATCTAATGCTTTACCTAACCTAGACCTATTCCTAGATGATTTTTTCCTTTGAATCATGATCCTATATGGAAAATATACTTTCATGGATTGAGATATCAAACTATCTCTAAAGTAGGTTTGGTTCTTATTTCATTTCAAGGAAAGGTGATTCCTCTTTCCTTTCAGTTAGATTTTTATTGTACATACAATATCACTGAGTACAAAGCCCTCATTTCTAGATTGTATTTCATGATAGCTTCTAAAATCAAACATATCCATATTCATGGTGAGTAGAATTAATTGTAAATTGGATAATGAGAGTGTACATCATACTAAGTAGTGTAAGGTATCTTGGTATCAAGATTTTTCTTTATCTTTGCATAGTTTATCTTATTTCTATACCATTGGTAGTGTTCCAAGCAGTGAAAGACATCATGAAGATGAAATGGAAAGAATTTCCTCCATTCACTACAACAAACCCCTATGATTTGCTCTATTTTTTACTTCCACCCATCATTTTAATGTATTTTTTTCCAATTTTTTGAAAACATCGGTGCTATTTATCAGGATGGCACTATTTTTGGCATTTATTTGCGTCGATCAGGACTAGTCAGTGCTAATTTATGTTGGAATTATCAATGCCTTTAGCACCAATATTGACTTCGAGTGTGGTGTTGCCATTAGTGCCACCTTTGGCTCCAAATTTAGTTTTGAGTTTAGCACCACTTTTAGCTCCCGACTTTAGCTTCGAGTTTAGCTTTGGGTTTAGCGTCAGTTTAGACACCCCTATGTCGAAGAGACTAATTTTCATTTTTCATCGATGATGTAAAATAGTGAAATGTCAACAAGATATGAGCATATCAAGGAGAGAATCACTTACGTCACATCAACAAGGTATATCTACAAGTGCTCATTGAAACACAACTCTTGGATTTAATGAAGTAATGTCGATGAGACATTGAGATATCGGTAAGACAAATAAGATTGTCTCATCGACACTCTTCAAGTAGTGATCAAAAGCATACACCGCTAGACCGTCGGGAGGGTGAGCAACATATGCGGTAGAGTGCTATACACCGCAACCCCACAACAAGAAGCCTTGAGCAAGGTGGTAGTGCAGTAAACAGTTGAAGAGAAGGGAAAAACACCACCATACCAAGTGATAATCACGAGTCTCCCCGACATGGCAGAGTTACACTGATATATAAAGAAATGTCGCTGAAGGAAAATATCGATGAGATAGTGGCATATCAGCAAGAGATATTAACTTGTCTCATCGACATCGGCAACCAACATCAAAGGAACATAAGATCTAATGTCGATGAGAGATTGAGATATCAGTAAGACAAAGAAGATTGTCTCATCGACACTCTTCAGGTAATGATCAAAAGCATACACTTCTATACCGCTAGGAAGGTGAGAAACATATGTGGTAGAGCGGTTTACACCGCAACCCCGCAACAAGAAGCCTTGAGCAAGGTAGTAGTGTGGTAAACAGTAGAAGGGAAGGGAAAAACACTGCCATGTTGCAGAGGGTATAATAAGAGATGGTAGTAGTATGGTAATTGTGGCAGAAAATCACATTACTCACAATCCATTTGAATAAATAATTTAAGGAATCAAGAATATGGCCCACCAAAATACTCTAAAACTCTAATAAACATACTCTAATTTTTTTGTCGAAATCTTATTTTCAAGCATAGCCCGCCAAAATGGAGTTTTTTATTTTAATAAACATACAATAAAACCTTTGTTGAAACCTTATTTTTAGGCGTAGCCCACCAAAATGGAGAAGTGTTTCAGTAAATAATGATAGACAATGGTAAGGAGATGTGCATGATAGGAGGCATAGGATTCATTGTTGTTTATCAATTCCATCTCTGATCAACAAGGGTTACAATGTTCGCGCTACTGTTTGTAATCCAGATATTTAATTGACATATATTTGCATAATCTCAGATTCCTTCAAATGATTTTGAAGTATCAATGTATCCTATATAGGGTTTAGAATGACTTCTTTTAATTTAAAATAGAATTAGATGCTTTTGAAGCATCAATGTGTCCTATATAGGGTTTAGAATAATTTCTTTTAATTTGCATGATAGGAGGCATAGGATTCATTGTTGTTTATCAATTCCATCTCTGATCAATAAGGGTTACAATGTTTGTGCTACTGTTTGTAATCTAGATATTTAATTGACATATATTTGCATAATCTCAAATTCCTTCAAATGATTTTGAAGTATCAATGTATCCTATATAGGGTTTAGAATGACTTCTTTTAATTTAAAACAAAATAAGATTCTTTTGAAGTATCAATGTGTCCTATATAGGGTTTAGAATAATTTATTTTAATTTAAAAAATAAATAAATGATGTATTTTCCTATGATTAGATAATGTGGAGATCCCCTAAATTTTCCCTAGCACATTGTCCTCTTTCACACAGTGTTCATTACTCCAACTGCTAGGGTTTTGCATTTGACATCTTTAATATCTTCATGATAGTGGCTTTTAAATAGATCGCAGTCTTTGATATAATATTTATCATGGTAACCCTTGAGTTCCCTAATCCACCTTCAATCTCTTCTAAGAATGTTGTCTTAAGCTAGATTGCATAGTATGCATATAAAGCAAGTCCTTCATACCTAGATCTTGGGTATTAGTATGTGTTTCATCAAAATCTTCTACCTATCAAAAAATGCAAGCATTGTTTAATGTTTGGCAACAATTAGAATGAACCTATCTTTTTAAGTTTCTATGTTATATTAATTATTCTTTAGTTAAGAAATGATGTAACTTTTATGAATAGACCTGAATTTTGTTGCTTCCTGTACAAATAGGGAAACCAAGGTTTGATTTTGATCATCATATCATCATCATATCATCATCATAGACTATCTCATCCACTTATTCATATCAAAAGAACTCATGTTATGTATGTTTATATTTTGAGCAATATAATGGAATAGGCACATTATAACTCATAATCCATCTAAAGTGTTCAATTGTTGTGTCCATTTTCATGCTTATTTATTGCTTTGTTGTCTCCAAAGTTGTCTTTTCAAGTTGTTTAAATCTGCAAGATTTATCAGGGCACATTTTTTGTTGTTGTTTGGTCCAATTTGAGGTGCAATTGTAAGGATTTCTCATTTTAATTATACTTTCTGACATTTGTCTTCATACAAATTGTTACTTTAGAATTATGGTAATTCCTATGGAGGAAATTTTTCCATTGTAATTATTGCAGGAAGGAGTTAATGCTAGCAAGTAGAGGAATGTGTTTTAAATTCCCGAAGGAATTGAAGTATTGATGAAGGTATTGTTGGTGGCGTTGGACATACGTTCGGAAGTAATGGTGAGAGATGACAATAGGATGTGTTTTAAAGACACACAATAAATTTCATCTGATGCTTCTTGGTTTGTGGTGGAAAGGAATGTAACAGTTCTGCAGTGTGAAGCAATTTGGAAGCTAGCGTACTAGAGAAGAAATGGAGGCCAATTTCACTCTACATTCGAGGAGAAAATTGGACCCTTTTGTTGGCAAATCAACTATGAAGAGGCTGAGAGGATTGTTCCTCTCCAACGATGTAAAGGTGGTGCAATCTATGCAAAATATCCTAGGTACTGGCTTCGAAGATTTGAAACACAAATATTGTACTAATATGGATATTTACTCACTGATCATGGCATGGGGGCTGGACTTAGGAGAGTTAGTGGAGGAATTGAGGAAAGTAATGAAGGCATTGGTACACAAGGATTTCTTAGTGAATATGGAAAGTATCTTGGAATGGGCTATACCAAGAGAAGGCTTTGATGTGAGCAAAGGCATGGAATATCATGTGGACCCTAAAGTAGCAGAGATTAACCGTCCCTTCATTAAGTGGCTAGAAGGAATCACCAAAGCTATGTGGAGAGGAGGAGCAGATATAGGATGGAAAGCCTTGAAAGTTTGTGTAGAAATAATGGAGGTCGAGACGGTCATTGAGGGACTCAAAGATGTCACCAGAGAGGAGCTATGAGAGAAGAAAGGTTTGCACCCAAGGAAGAATATGAAGCCAATCAAGAAAATATTCCCAATGCAACTGGGTAGCACGTCGAGCACTTCCGCGTAAACTGAAGCTCAATTTTGGTTAAAATTCAGTTTATATCTTAGTTTTTGTTGTACATTTTTTGGGGTTAAGCACTATTTTTTATTTGAAAATGTAAAAGTATGGGGTATGGGTAATAGTAGATAGGGTTGTTGATAGGCAGATTTAGTAGTTTTTTTCTGGTTTGTTGGGAACTATGGAAGTTAAACGGACATATTTTAGAAGTGTTTGGATGGGCTTAATTTTTTAAGTTGATGTAAATTCTGCATTATTACTAATAAAATAAAATATTATCACCGATAAAAAAACACAGTAGGTTGCATGTTAAATTTCAAACATTTTCTTTGCATTTTTTTGTATATATTATTTTCTAAGTGCATCAGTATGTAACAACAATTTCACTTCTGAGATATATAGTAAAAATAAATGAAAGCACATTTTTTCTTTGTTAATGGAAAAGTATGGTGAATACCCTATGTCTTTCAGATAAGTGTGCAAGCGAAATAAGACATAACTGATTGAATCTAATTTTCTACTGTACAATTGTTTTTTTATGTGATTTTTACTTTTTGCATGTGGATTACCCTCAGAAAGAGACTAGTTATCTTTTCTTAAATGAATCCTTTACATTTCCTATCTATGAAAAGAATTTACTACTTGACAACAAGTTCATGAACTTCATACAAATTAAGATTGGTGTAAAAGGCCATCCCCGCAAATGTTGTTTGGTCTATAATTATAATAGAAAATAAAAAATCTTTCTAGGAGGATAAAAAAGGTTTTCAAATGTCCAAGAACAACATAATATTACTAAAGCATTTCAAAGTTTAGGCCATAAGAATCATCCTTTTTTAAACATGGATTGCAAATAATTCTGAAAATTTAGAAGTCTTGGTCATTAATATTATCGTTTGCTACAATTTCCACCCACTTTCCTCTCAGTGATTTAGTATTTCTACCTCTTCCACGTCCTCTCTCCATGGTTTCCTCTGTGAATAAAATTTTTGCCACATAAGCTTTCACTGCACTACCGCCGAGAAGGAAGAAGTAACTTGCAGGACCGCGGTAAATACCACTCTACCACACCAAGTTGATGAAGGAGCCGTGAGATAGCGGTGGTCACCACACTACCGCATACCATTGGTAGAAGACTTGTGGGAGTCACCCAACACTCCCAAATCCTTAAGGAGGAGGAGCAGCAAGAGGACGAGGATATGTTTATGCCTTAGTATTTAATGGATTTGATGGAATTGTGATTGATTTTCATTGCAGCAGATCAGTGCAGGTTCAAATTTTTTTGAACAAAAAAATTTTGTGCTTCAAAACAAGGTCTGTGGTGCTCATCTTGGCTCACAGTTTACTTTTGTTTTTTATTTTCTTTTGTATTATATTACAATGCCCCTTTGTTTGTTTGTGGAAAGTGTTTAGTGCAGAGGCTAGTATATTTAAGCCCTGAAAGGCCTTGCATGTATATGTTTTAAATTGATGCTCCTTTTTAAGAAGGCTTTAGTAATAGTTGGGGTTTTAATGAAAGAATTTGTTTTTAATCTACCATTAAGCTTACAAGGATCTGGGTATGTGCAAGATCATGATGGGCCAAAAAGTGGCGATATCTAAGTGATATGATGGCCCATGTGGCTGACGACTTTTTTTTTACCCAAAATTGATGAAATGAAAAGGGTTTTTAAAGGAGATTCTCATCATTCCACCAATATAAATTGTGCTTTACTTTGAATTTAATAAATTATTATTATTCATTTTCTATTTGAATTACAACTAAAGTCCTAATTAATAGGCTGATTGAAAAAATCTATAGCTTTCAAATGGTATCACATTTTTTAAATCCAAAACATGCCTCACATTCTATGCTTCACATACTATAGGATTAAAAAAAAAAGAATTGAATTTCATGAAGTTTAGACATACGAGTTTTTATATTTTCTAAAATTGGTAATAAAAATTTCATAATTAATTATTTACTTGGAAACAAATTACAAAAAAATATGCATCACATCGGGACATGAGTGCCCTACTTATATCTAAAATCTTATAAAAAATATTATCATTTTATTGTGGTTAGGGTGGTCAAACATACACCTACTTCTTATTTTTTCCCTGAAATTTAAGTACTACTGCATTGAAATTTCAAATTTTCACCAAATAGATTTATTTTTTTAAATAAACCTAGTAGTTTAGAAACTGCATTCAATTTGCTACAAATTCTATTCATACATATGTTTGAAATAATATAGATAACTTATTCAAATTTTTACGTCAAGTTGCCTAACTCTGATTTTCTGAATTTTATTGCCACTTAAGGGCGTGTTTTTTCCATGATGATCCTGCACATACCCATCTGTTAAAGAAATAAAAAAATGTGAGACAAGGTAGTGAAAATGAAATAAAATCCACGAGTCTCGATCTCTTGACATCTGGACACAAATATGTGGTTGAATACTTTTGTTCCAGAAGCTTCAATTCTATGTGATTCTTTTTTCTTTTTCTTCTTGGGTTTTAGAGGAGCCTGATCTTAATTTTGGTGTTTGAGTATTTTATGTTTTTAATTTATATCCATTTTGACTATTGAGAATTCGGGGTTTTATCTATGAAGGATTCATGCTTTTTGTGATTTTAAGGGAAGGAGGAGGAGGGGGTTGTAGAAACAAGAAACCTAGACTAATTGCAATGAATATGATTTTTACTTTTTTGCAAGATCATCTTGAGGTGAGACTGGCGGTCATATAAATGAAGAGAGGAAGGGAGGAGAGCTACATGGGGGGTGCTCAAGTGAAGTGCCCTTCTACATCTAGATGTGAATCATAAGTTCTTGTCCTTATCCTTGTTAGTTCAAAGCTAATTGTTTTATCATCGTATTTTTTTGAGAGAATTGTTAAAGGAATTTAATCACTGGTTACTATGTATTCTTGTATTTTAGTGGGGAGACTATATCTCTATTTTGTTTTTTGAATGCCTTAAAATGAGTGTGTGCATTATGGATAGCATGGTCTTATTTGTGGGATATAATTAGTCTACAATTTTAGCATCTTTCTTTTTTTACATGTTTTGTGTTTCTGTAGAGCATGATTATATAATCTAATCTTTTAGATGAATCTGCTCCCATAGCTCTCTTACATGTTTTTTGTTTATGTAGTCATGTCCCTCTCTTGCTGTTCTTCCTCAATTTCATCAGGATCATACATTGACCTTCTTGCCCCTCCTAAATTTTGGACCACATCCATTACCTCCACATAAAATTGGACATCCTTGGTCTTCTTGGTTCCCACGCCATGATATGGTTATGCAAATGAAAATGAAGCAAAGTAATCATCTCCTTCTCTACTGGCTAGAAGAATGCATGCTTAATGTTTTGATAGATGATATCAGTTCTCTCTTCTAATCTCATGGTTGAATACCAAAATATTTTAGATGAGGCTGCTCCCCTAGCTCTCTTCCTTGCTTGAAAAATCCTTAAGGAGGAGGAGTGGTAGGAGGATGAGGATATGTTTATGCCTTAGTATTTCATAGATTTGATGGAATTGTGATTGATTTTTGTTGTAGTAGATCGGTGGAGGTTCAAAATTTTTTGAACAACGGATTTATGTGCTTGAAAACAAGGTCTGTGGTGCTCATCTTGGTTCACAATTTACTTTTGTATTATATTGCAATGCCCTTTGTTTGATTGTGTAAAGTGTTTAGTGCAGAGGCTAGTCTATTTAAACCTTGAAAGGCCTTGCATGTATATGTTTTACATTGATTCTCCTTTTTAAGAAGGCTTTAGTAATAGTTGGGGTTTCAATGAAAGCATTTATTTTTAATCTTCCATTAAGCTTGTGAGGATTTGTTATAGAAAGAAAAAAATGTGAGACAAGGTAGTGAAAATAAAATAAGCTCCATGAGTCTCGATCTCTTGACCTCTAGACACAAATATGTGGTCGAATAATTTTGTTCTAGAAGCTTCAATATTATGTGATTCTTTTTTCTTTTTCTTCTTGATTTTTAGAGGAGCCTGATCTTAATTTTGGTGTATTTTGTGTTTTTAATTTATATCCATTTTGACTATTGCGAATTTGGGGTTTTGTCTATGAAGGATTCATGCTTTTTGTGATTGTAAGGGAAGGAGGAGGGGGTTGTAGAAACAAGAAATCTAGACTAATTGTAATGAATATGATATATATATTTTTTTGCAAGAGAAGCTTGAGGTGAGACTAGTGTTCATATAAATGAAGAGAGGAAGGGAGGAGAGCTACATGGTGGGTGCTCAAGTGAAGCGCCCTTCTACATCTAGAGGTGAATCGTAAGTTCTTTTCCTTATCCTAGTTAATTCAAAGCTAATTGTTTTATCATCATATGTTTTTGAGAGAACTATTAAAGGAATTTAATCCCTGGTTACTATTTATGCTTGTATTTTAGTGGGGATACTATATCTTTATTTTATTTTTTGAATGCCTTAAAATGAGTGTGCTCATTATAGATAGCATGATCTTATTTGTGAGATATAATTAGTCTATAGTTTTAGCATCTTTCCTTGTTTACATGTTTTGTGTTTCTGCAATCCATGATTATGTAATCTAATATTTTAGATGAGGCTACTCCCATAGCTCTCTTACATGTTTTGTGTTTCTGCAGTCTTGTCCCTCTCTTGTTGTTCTTCCTCAATTTCATCAGGATCATGCATTGACCTTCTTTCCCCTCCTAAATTTTGGACCATATCAATTACCTCCACATAAAACTAGACATCCTTGGTCTTATTGGCTCCCACACCATGATATGGTTATGCAAATGAAAATTAAGAGAAGTAATCATCTCCTTCTCTAATGGTTGGAAGAATGCATGCTTAATGTTTTGATACGTGATATCAACTCTCTCTTCTGCTCTCATGGTTGAATACCGAAATCCATTATGGTGGGCCTCTAGAGTTCCATTCATCTTTCATCCTCTTCCACCAAATTTTGGCTTGATCCACACATCTGCCAGCCTAATTGGCTTTGTTTTTGAAGCTGAATTTTCTCCTAAGTCACCAGTGTAGCTCTTTGTGCCTTTTTAGACTCTTATTGCTACAAATCATCTCTAGGATTTAATCATCTATACCACATGGTTGATGTGCTTTGAATCCTTGCATCTAAAGTAAATTTACTTAACATAAATACTGCTAGGGAATTTCATTCTCACCATTGTAGTTGGCATTAAATCCGGTACCTCCAACATTGAAAATTATCCTTATATAAGAATTCTCTCAATCTTGTTGGCTTGCAACACTCTCGATGGTGGCTACATGAAATCTGATTTTGATTCCTCTTCTACATCAAAGGGTTCATATCCTTGATCTGACTCTTCTAAATTATTAGAATCAGAATCAGTAGCTTCGATATTCAAAAATTCCCAACCACCATCTTCAATAAATTTATCTTGATCATCAGTAATAGTCTTCAAAATTGGCCACCATTTCAAGTTAATTCTTCTTTCATAATACTTTATATCCGTGGAGTTCAACCATTCCTTGATTTCATCAAGCAAAGATTGAGGAATGGCATACATTTAGAGTACATCCCGCTTGAATTATTTGAAAACAACAGCCATATCAAATGCCTTCTTCCCAAGTCCTACTCTCTCAAGGTTAACAATTCTCAATCTCACTAATAGTGATTACTAAGAAAAGTAACTCCACCAACTCTACCAAATAGTTTACTGTAGGAACAATAAAATCAAAGGCTTTAAAAGGAACTCCATGAAAACCAAGCTCTCTAAATGTTATATCAAAATACAGTTTAAAATATTTTAGATGAGGCTACTCCCATAGCTCTCTTACTCGCTTGACAAATCCTTGAAACTCTATATTGATTTTATTTTTCCTATCCCTCTCTTGTTGTTCTTCCTCAATTTCATCAGGATCATACATTGACCTTCTTTCCCCTCCTAAATTTTGGACCACATCCATTACCTCCACATAAAACTGGACATCCTTGGTCTTCTTGGTTCCCACGCCGTGATATGGTTATGTAAATGAAAATGAAGCAAAGTAATCATCTCCGTCTCCACTGGCTGGAAGAATGCATGCTTAATATTTTGATACATGATATCAACTCTCTCTTTTGCTATCATGGCTGAATACTAAAATCCATTATGGCGGGCCTCTAGAGTTCTAGTCATCTTTCTTCCTCTTCCACCAAATGTTGGCCTGATCCGCAAGTTTTCCAACCTAATTGGATTTTTTTTTAAAGTTGAAGTTTCTCCTGACTCACCATTATTAGCTGTAACTTTTTAAAAAAATTATTATGGTATGTGCACTTTGATATGATGTAATATGATTATGGTTTCATCTCATATATTTTAATATTAGATATATAACAAAAAAATAAATTATGACATGAAATAAATAATAACTTTTCATTTTAAAAATTTTCTTTTTGCAGAACACAGGTCTTCCAAAAGATCAAGATGATCGTCAACATGATATAGATCCACAAAATATTGGTTCTTCTGGTATAGATCACAAGGCAGAGGATGACGATGACAAAAATACAGAAGACACCTAGGCCAATGACAATGATGATGATGAGACAATTGGTGATAGTAACCAGTGACATTCATGATCATATAGACTACATCATGGATCATTGCTGATATATCATTATGATTACTCTTTTCATGGTTACTATCATATGTATCATTTTCATGGCCTACAATACTATATTGTTGAGTTGTATCATATTGACATGTATCATTTTCACTATATCATTTGGACATGTATCATCTTGACTTGTATCAATTTGAGTTACATAATTTATCAATTTTATTTATATCATTTGTACATGTATCATTTTCACTTATGTCGACTATTGGACATGTATCATTTTAACATGTTTTTGATGTACTAGAATATTTGAATTTCACTTGTTTTAGTCATATATGATGATGATTTTATCAGTATTGAATTGTCAATATATATATATTAAAAGTGGTCGATGATTTTTGGATGGATATTATTAAGTATGATGATTTTAATTTACTGCTCAAGATGGATGTCAAATTCAATTAAATTATAGATATTTGACTCACTTTTTTTAATTATATATGATGTTCATGTTACAATAATTATATTGTTATTTAATCATGAGTTAAATAATTAAATTACTTACTCTATAATCATATGAGTTATTTAAGAGGCATGATATATTTAACTAATCAAATTGAAATAAAACATATTAAATTAATAAATGGAAGCAAAAAAAGAAGCATTTTTAGAAGAAAAAATGGAAGCCAAAATAAAAGCAATATTGAAAGAAAAATTCGAAGCAAAACCAGAAGAAAACTTGGAAGAAAAAGTGGAAGCAAAATTGGAAGCAAAATCGGAAGCAAACTTGGAAGCAAACCCGAAAGAAAACCTAGAAGCAAAACCAGAAGCAAACATGGAAGCAAAACTAGAAACAAAACTAGAAGCAAAACTGGAAGCAAACTTGGAAGAAAAAATAGAAGCAAAACTAGAAGCAAAACCGGAAGCAAACCTAGAAGAAAACTTGGAAGCAAACCCAAAAGCAAAACTAGAAGCAAAACCGGAAGCAAAACTGGAAGGAAAACCAGAAGCAAAATTAGAAGCAACATTGGAAGCAAACCTGGGGGCAAAATTGGAAGCAAAATTAGAAGAAAACCTAGAGGAAAAATTGGACATCAAATTGGAAACAAAACTAGAAGCAAAAATGGGAGAAGACATGAAAGTAAAATCGAAAGCCAAATTGAGTGCCCATATCGGTGCAATTTTTGATGTTACTACTCGACACAATTTTAGGCACCAACAGAGGGGCTATGATGTCCCGACGCTAAAACCAACACTAAATACGGTGCTAAATCCAACGCAAAAAATGGCACAAAATCCGACGCCAAGTTGGCCATGTCTATTTGCGCCAAGTTTGGTGCCAACCAAATTGTTCAATTCATGCACTCAAATACACTAAATTCCAACACAAAATTTGGCGCTAATTTCCTATTGTGCTATTGTGATTGTACACCCTGACTATAATGTAGATGAGTACCACTTTATGGTCCAAATTATCTACTCTACTGCTATCTTGGATAAACCTAATCTTGATAGTCTTATGTGTGCACATATAGACTCAGGGGAATGGTATTCTCACATCTATAATTACCTAAACATTGGAAAATTTCCTAATGATGCAAGTAAGAATACTTGTGTCTAAATATGAAATATTTCATCTCGCTATATCATCTTATCTAATATTCTTTATTGTGGATTTTACAATGTTCTTGTCAGATGTCTCATTAAGACCAAGATACCCCTTTCCCTTCAAGAATCCCATTTCAACTCTATGGATGGAAATTCTAGTGCATATTTTGATACACATGGGATATTATTGGAAAATAATAGAGAAAGACTTCTTTAACTTTGTCATCGTGAAATGTCCTCTATGTCAGCAACACAACAACATTATCCAAGCTCCTACATAGAAACTTTGTACTCAAGATTCTCCTTGGCCTTTTCAAATGTGGGGTTTGGATATCATTGGAAATATATCTCCCCCTTCATCTAAGGGTCACACCTTCATCATAACAACTACAAATCATTTCATGAAGTGGGTTGAAGCTACTCTACTTTAATCCACTAATGCTGAAAAAATCTGTAATTTTCTTATAAATAATATAATTTATCATTTTGGATTACCTTTTACCCTTGTTTAATGGAACACCATTCACGAAAAAGGAGGTAAAACAATTCTTGGAGAAATTCCATATTCAACATCAATTTTCTACACCTTGTTATCCCCGATCTAATGGCCAAGAAGAAGCATCAAAAAAACATTATTGAAATTTTTTTGCATAAGACAATAAAAACCATGGTAAATATTAGCATACTCAATTAACTTATGCATTGTGGACCTAATGCATGAGTGTTTGCATGACTACTGGTGCCACTTTGCACAAGTATGGTATCAATGCTATTATGCATATGGAGTTGGAAATTTCATCTTTACGAGTTTCCCTTAGAGGGTTGATTGATAATGACACTTACCATGTTGTGTATTTAAACTAACTTGTTGCTTGATGAGCATTATCTAAAGGCCCTTGAGTTCCTTCAAGCTTATCATAAATAATTATCCAAACATTATAATCAAAATTTTATTTCTTGTACTTTCAACATTGGTGATCTTGTTCTTTATGAGAACCAAAGAAACATGAAAGCACCACTTGACCAAAAGGAAAAATTCAATCATAATTGGTTAGGTCCATACATAATCACCAATGTTTATGGCTCTAGTGCCTTTGAACTTTTTGACATGAATGGAATACCAATAAAATAACCTATCAATGTAGTGTACTTGAATCGATACTATGTGTAGAATCCTCCTATGTGTCACAACATAAGACTCAATTTTGTTTAGAATCAAAGCACGTGGTGTCATGATATTATTTCATAAACACATTCCTTATTCATTGTGTTATGAAGCAAACATGTACAATTAATTTCTCTAAATAAGAATTAAGAATATGTGTGTTTTGAATTATATGCATTATTAGTCAATAATATCAATTTATTTTAATTATTAGATTAATAATTTCTTTGCATAGATGCAATCTCTTTATTAATTAACATGTTTCATTTATTAAATTAGCATGTTGTACTATCATGAACATATATATCATCACATCATATTAGGTCATCATGGAATTTGATTAAGAATATATATCACATGTGTTTAATTAAATCATGATAGCATCTAATCTAATCTTACATTGATGTGCATCTATAACATACATGAAATCAAATTCATACATCAAAACACAAGTCGTAATATAATACAAATCTCATAAATGTATATATGTATAAATATTTCAATGTACATGTTTCACCATCACTACAACAAAATGTGATGCTTGTATATATGTATATGACTATATACATCCAAAAACATAATATATATCATGAGTTTCTACACCAAAAATGTCTATACAATGCATATATATCACTTCATGTACCTATAGCATGGGTCCCTAAGCCGTCTAGTGCTGGTGGTTGATGTACTAAAATGTGAGATTGAGATCATGAGATTGATCTCAAGACTGATGTTGGCATTCCCCTTAGCTCCCCTCTAAGATCCACTATCTGACCCCCCTTGAAAGTGATCTACTCCCATTGAGTTTCCTCCCTCTACCTCACTTCTGCTACATCATCCATGAGCTATCACACTCTAGGATGATCAAGATTTGTAGGGGAACTGGTTCACATATCCTTAGCCTCCCCCTTGAGCCTCTCAAACTCACTCTAAAGGGAATCACATGCCTACTTGATACTCTCTACCTTCATCATGGTGAGGTATTTCTTAGAAAGGATGGTATAAACATTCTTTTCCATTTAATCCCATTATCCCATCATCATTCTCAACTCAACCTCTCTCTATATGAGATCCATTCAAGTCTCCTCATATGATTTCCTAAGCCATGCTACTAGATTGAACAACTTGACATTCCTCATGAATGTATATTATGATCATTAGGCATCTAGGATCTGACTTCGAGTCTAGACCATTGTGAACATATCCACTAGTGCTTGATTGAAAAAATTGAGCCGCTCTTGTATGAAAACTAAAAACATAGAGAAGGATATGGGTATCAATACTACATCATCATAATAATCATATAATTATAAAATTTAAAACCATTTTTAAGTCATAAATCAATCCATATCTAGGTCCCTAGCCCATTATTTAGGATCCATAGGTGTAGCATCACTCCTCGAGGCCCACAATGTCCTTTCTTTTGTAGTCGGTGGAGGTAGACTCCTGGGCTGAGTTATCGCTAGACGTAGCATTGAGATAATTCAGAATGCTACTAGAGAAGATAACCTTCATTATATATTGGGTCACTCCTCTGCTACCTCCTCAACCTCCTCCTTTGAGCCCTCTTGTCCCTCTGGTGGAACCCCTGAGAAAGATGGGAGTTAAACCTACTATCTCCCACCACCTCCAAAACTCACCAATCACTCCAACATCATTGATGTACAACATAGGTGGATCATTATCATTACCACTACCCTCCTCACTATGAGCCACATCCTCGATGGTAGGGAATGGGAGGTTTCTAGGTTTGACAGTGCTCATGAAGGACAAAACATAGGTGAGAACTACACAAGGAATCATCTTCACCTGGCCATACTACCTCATGGTGCATCTCTAGTAATAAGGTAATATAATGTGATCATACCAACCTACCAGAAATTGGTTATGTTGCATGTGTGGTAGTTGTGTCTTATTAGCAGGCCAATGGTCTATATCATAATAGGGTCACCACACAATGTCATCGACACCTAGTTGGTCCATGGTTTATATCTAGAACAAAAAATCCTTGAATCTCCATTGTCACACTAGTGGATATTTGTGTGCTCATGGAAGATAACCTATGATATATTAGGGGAGCCCAACTAGTTGTGTGTAGGTGATGTCCTCAAATTCCCACACCTAGAGGAGTGTGTAGGTTATCATGTTATGGTACTCATAGTGGAAAGATCACTCAAGGTTATGATATAAATGTGCCCACATGTTGTGACTCTAGGTGAATATGGTACTCATCTCCTCCATATCCCTGATGTATCAAATGAGGCCCACATGTAAGTGGGAGCCTCATCCATCTGTGACCACTCAAATTTCCACCATCACAATCATGATCCTTCATATGAGGGGTATTGCCACTAGTTTCTGATCCAATCATCACATGTAGATGTTCCTTGTAGTATCTAAAGGCACAACTTAGTCGATACAATTGAGCTAGTCATCTTGCACGTCTTGTATGCTTCACAAATCATCTAGAGTAATCTTCTCCCCATATATGGGGAGGCACAAGATATGGTATATGTCAACCAAAGTGATCGTCATCTCCCCTATAGTGAGATGGAACAACATAGTGTCTATCAACTTGGCAAGGTGGAATCTCATTTTTGGTATCTCATACATCCACCAGAGGCCAACTCAACACAATAGGTTGTGGTCTTGAGCTGTGAAATCTCCTATGTGTTTGCATTGGAGTGACAACATGAGACTATTGGTATGCTCCCTAAGCTCTGGTAAGTCCTATAAAAACACAACTCTATCACACATAAGTTTCTACATCTACTCTAAACATTACAAATATTCAATTTCTAGAAAAAAATCCAAATTTTACTTTTAGGATTCTAATATTCCCTTCTAGATGTGAGCACATCAATAGGATGCCTACACGCAATGCAAGATGTCTACGCATGCCTGAGCCTTTTATGTTGCTCTAAATTTTCCTAATCAAATTAAATACATGAAATAAATATAAAAGTAATTTTTTTGGCATACCTCATCTAAGTGCTTCCTCCTCTCCATGTTGGTAAAGAGCTCCTTGATGTGCAATGTTCTAAACTCCCATTAGCGAGGATTTTTTTCTTAAGCTCTATAAAAATCTGAGAAAAAATCCTTGTCGTGAATAGTCAAAATGACCCTTCTGGGGCCCACCTAGTGACTATATAGTTGAACTTTTACCCAATTTTGAATATTTTTGTGGTGATTTGGATTCAACTACCTTCTTTTTTTTACCCTCCTAGCTAGGGGAAAAAGCATGAAGGGGTATATATTCACATCTTTATCATTTTTTTTCTCTTTGGACTCACTAATAGATCTTCTTAAGCATTCTTCTTGTCGAAGTAGCTTCTTCTATTTTTGGGATTGATAAAGTTTTTCATTTTGTAGCTATATTTTTATGTCCTATGTTGTAGATTTTTTTTCAGCATTGGGGGAATCATTTGTGTTGAACTCTGCAACCTCTATAGTATCATTTCTTAGTGGAATTAATACACTTTTTGTACTTTTTTTTTTACATCTTTCTAGCTACTTTAGTGTAGTTGATTCCTTTGAGCGATCAACCCCTAAGTGGAAAAAATGTAGTGTCAAAAATTGCACCTTAGGTCAATTTCACACTTACACATGGAACCTAGTGCATTTATGACAAAATGAATAATAAATTTTTTATGATTTCAACTTCATGGATGGCAATGACAAATCATTTTTAGCTTGTGGCTTGAATTTAAAAGGAATTTAATTAGACTATAGTGTGACATGAATAATTCTTATGTCACATAAATGTCCTCCTAAAATATGAGATTAAAATAGGAATATTCCATATAGACCATTTGTGACGCATGTCCAAATACACAAACATGACCGTAACAACTATTTCCATTTTCTCTATGAACAAAAATATCTCCTCTCTTTCGTTTTCATAAGTATTGACAAGTCTTTCACACTCTCACAACTTCTTGATCATTCTACTACTTGAATCTCTCTATTTTTACCACAACTCTAATAAATTCTCTCATAGTAGCAAGTAATCCTCTTGTACACGATCTTATCACGTCTATTATCTCAAGAGAGAGGCCACAACTACTAGTAATCCTCTCTTTCTTGTCTTTTATTGATCTCATCTATTAGTGTACTTAATTTGATCTCATCTACCATATTTTAAATCATGATAGGGGTTCTCCTCCACAACAAGGTTTGTTTCTATCTCACATTTTATTTTATTTTATGTATTCCAATCTTGTCTAGTTGTCTATGGAAGTGGAAACACCAAAGTGGGGGTTTAACTTAGGAAATCCATATACAACTCATTTATTTTTCCTCGTCTCCATCTATGTAGGTGTCGAACAAGTTGGAGTAACAAAAGGACCTCAATTTGGAAATTTCTAGGCTTGATCCATACAGATGATAGCATAGGTTCACATACATCCTCGTAGCAAACTCATGAAGATATTTCTCCCTACTGGAAGATATAGCATTTAGAGTTCATTTTCTCCACGTCTGACATCAATGGAAAAGGTTAAAAATCTCCCCTTTTGTATTTTCTTGGATAGACCATTTTAGTGGCATTTCTCTTGTTGGCCCCATAGTTGTCGTTGCACCAAAAGATCAGCCTATTAATGCCCCATAAAACTACCAGAGTTAATGTATCCATGAGATGTGGTTAGTCCATGTCACGAATCCCAAGGGGAGTGTTGACCATCTGCCAACAATCTCCCCCTCAGTGTTACCCAAGGGGATTCAAACCCAACACCTTTGGATTTGATACCAATTATTAGCCCCACGGTTATTGTTGCACCAAAAGATTGACCTATTAATACTTGATACAACCACCGGAGTTAATGGATCCATGAGAGGCAGTTATTCCATGTCAAAAATCTCGAGGGGAGTGTTGAACATATACCAACATCCCCCCTATAAACTCATCCTTCAAGTTGAAAGACCACAAATTTAAATGTAGAGAAATACAAAGAATTTCTTCAAACTTTTTTAGGACAACTCCCCCTGAGTCCATACTACACTATTTATGAAAAAAAATTCACAAGACTACCAAGAATTCTTGTGGTAGGGATACCAAGATCCCCCTCAACCTATGCTTTCTCTTGGTTGAAGAGGAGGGAGCAATAAATCATAGCTTTTGATGGAGAAATTTAAAAGTCTCCTTCGGAAGAGGTTTTGTGAAAAAATTTGTCACTCACTCCTTTGTCTCAACATACTCCAAATTCACCTCCTTTTCCACAACTTTCTATCTAAAAAAATGACACTTTATTATAATTTTATTTTTCCTTGAGTGCATTACTAAACTATTTGAAATATTTATGGAACTAGTATTATCAGAAAGAATGAAAATAGGTTCATAAAACTCAATCTTCATCTCCCTCAGGTTCTATTTCATCCATAATACTTGAGTGCAACATGAATCTACCATAATTTATTCCACTTCTACTATGGATAAAGAAATTGAGTCATGTTTCTTACTTAACCAAGACAACAAACTATAACCAAGAAAGAAAGCTCCACCACCTATGCTCTTTTGGTCATCTATGCTTCCTATCCAATCTACTTTTTTGTATGCAGTTACAGTGAAATTTTGTAACGTGTCAAACTCGATTTTCTTTAATAAATTAAAATTGAAATTATGAATATTAAATTTATGACACAAATTCCATAGCTATTTCCATTTAGCAATTTTAAGTCCATAAATAAACAAATAAATCTGAAATATATATTTATTTCTAAATGTTAATAGTCAATTTACAAATTTGACTTGGCATTCAATGCCACAAGTCAATTCTCAAATACATCAATTTCATCCTATTACATCAATTTATTCATTTACATCAATGATACAAATACATAATAGAATTTTGATATGATTCCTTTATGACAACTCACCTCCACTGGTGGATGAGAATATGGTTGAGGTGCTTTTCCACCCAACCACAAAGCAATGCTTCCCTGGAATTCTTTAGTCGGTCAAAGAATACCCGACCCTACAAAGAACACCTAACAAGAGATACAATCTGTAAGGTGGAATTTGTGTGTGCCTAACCACATGCATTTCTATCTACTATTAGAATATGCAATTTCCATGTCACGTAAATACAACAAAGAGAGGATGAATATTAATAGTCTATTTTGTACATAAAAAAGACTGCAAATCTTGGCCAAGCTCATGCCACATAAAATGCAACTCTATTTAGATTTGGAAAAGAAAATATACTCTCTCTAGCACCCATTCTCGAAAGAAAATCTCATCATATCAAAGGGGTATCCCTCCCTTTTAGACCATCTATTAGCATCATATTCTACTATGCTACAATCTACCATTGAATTCATGTATCATTCCATTTCAATATTTGATCACAAATATTCTATATAAATCATGTATATTTGTTCATCTATTCATCATACACCTTTCTTTCTATTAAGACACGTATTACAAATCCATATTATTATACTTCTATATTTCTTCACTTTGCAATAAAATTTTAACAATATTATTCAATGAACAAATCAAGATGAATTAGAAGGTATAATACATGTATGTGCACGTGCATAAATGAAGCATTTATGCACTATTAAACAAGACAACTAAGAGCGAGGTTGAATCAATTGTCATAGATTTAAACCTTTATTCATTCACTGAAACTAAATCTTAACACTGCTTAAATGATTAAACATTAAATGCAAGTGTAGAAATTGAAAACCATCACAAAAAATAACAACACCAAATTTACGTGGAAAACCCAATATGGGAAAAATCATGATAAGGATTAACTCACACTATAGAGAATATCAAAACCAATTACAAGAGGCTCACTACTTGAGAAGCAAGGATCACTTCCAAAACAAGGACAATTTATTCAGATTAGGACTCACTATCCAATAGGGCTAACAACCTGGACGGCTCACTATGATAGAGATAGAAAGAAGATAAAAGAGATACGTTACAAAGAGAAGACAATCTCAATGCAATGGATAAATCCACCACAATTTTCTCAACCACTTGCAGACATGCATGAATGATAGAGTACACCTTCTTCTCAATGCATCCAAAAACTTATAATTTAGGCTTCATACTGATCTTCCACACTCGCATCACACACTCATTGATTCAAATCAATCTCACATCTATCTGCTTTATTTCTTTGCACTTATCTCTCTTTTGTGTGTTGTCTATTCTCTCACCACTAATCCCATTTTGCATTTTTACCATCTTCAACTTTGAAACATATCCAAAGTCATCCATCCAAATTCAAATTCAAATTAGGTCAACGCCAAAACATCCCAAGGTGGAATTAGAATGAGGGAAACCCAAAAACACGCTTCATAAGGACCCAAATAGATCCAACACACTTCATCAACTCTGAAGGTAGTGTTCAACACAAGATCAGCCAAACTAGTGTAAAACACATAGAAAAATTAAGCACAAACCTTCCAAATACTAAAATTATCTTCAATACAATAAAAAAAACTCAACTCTAGAACTGCAAGGTATAAGACTTTACCAAAGAGAAATCTAGACCAACAACATTTCTCCCAAAACTCAACCAGAAACATAGAAAACCATAGTTCACAAGTGGTGAACATAACTCTCACTATACAATGAATCAACAACCAAAAATATGGTTATATCATATTCTAACAACCATGATCAACATATCTAAACCACACAAACATAAGAGAAAATCCTAGAGCAACCACTGAACACCTGCAATACAATTTTCTCAATATCCTTGACATATATAGTCAACAACAACTAGCTGATAACTAATTGACCAGTTGACATCAGTGAAAACACCTTCATTCCTTCCATTCTTGTAACAATCTCCCCCTTTGTAATTGATGGAAACACATGATGTGAAAAACCATCAAAGACACCATACTATCTTTGAATACACTTCTCAAAAAAATTCTTCATGTTTCTCCCCCTTAGTATCTATAATGTTTTATAGTCTTCCTCTTTTTCACATGCTTTATCTCCCCCTTTGACATCAATGGCAAAGGAAAAAGATATTTTACATTGATTTCCCCTTTGGCATACAACACCTGACACTACATGCTCCCCTTGAGAGGTAGCCACCAAAACATCGATCCAGAAGAAGGATAGATCCATAGATCCACCAGACTGATGCATCTCCATATGCATCTAGTTCAAGAAAGGAGGGGCAATGACCCCTTACTTCTCCTGGAGATACTCAAAATTATCTTTAGGAAGAGCCTTCATGAATATATCAACAATTTGATCCTTTGTCAGAACATATTCAAGTTTTACTTCATTCTCCATAACCTTCTCTCTCAAGAAATGATACTTGATAGATATATGCTTCATTCTTGAGTGCATCACTAGATTATTTAAAATTTTAATTGCACTTGTGTTATCACAAAAGATAGAAATATGATCATCATACACCACTGTGATATCTTTTAATATATATTTTATTCATAGAGCTTGTGTACAACATGATGCAACAACAATATACTCATCTTCAATAGCAGACAAGGAGACCGAATCTTGCTTTCTACTCAACCATGCCACCAATCTGCAACCAAGTAAAAATGCACCACCACTTGTGTACTCTTTATGTCATCTACACATCTAGCCCAATCTACATTTGTATAAGCACTTAGTGTGAAGTCAGTATCTCTAGGATACCATAACCCAGAATCCAAAGTGCCATTCAAATATATGAAAATTCTTTTAATAGCAAAAACATGTGTTTCCTTAGGATCTTCTTGAAATATAGCCACAAGATAGACAACATGCATAATATCTGGTCTAGTAGCATTCAAATACAATAGTCCACCAATCATAGATCTATACTTGCTCTGATTAGCCTTAGGTGAGTCATAATCTTTACCCAGTTTTCAACCAGTCACCATAAGAGTGCATACCGGTTCGGAAACATCCATCCCAAACTTCTTCATGATCTCTTTTACATACTTAGACTATGAAAATAAAAATTCCTTTCTTAGTTTGATTAATCTATAGCCCAAGAAAGAAATTTATCTCTCCAAACATATACATTTCAAATTCTTTTTGGATCTCTTCCAGAAATATCTTGCACATATTTTCATTTCCTCCAAAAATAATGTCATCAACATATACAACTACAATCAATATTTTTTCATTTTCAATCTTAAAATATAGATTACTATCTACATACCTTTGTTGAAACCTTGTTGAACCAAATACCTATCTAATCTCGCATACCAAGCTCTAAGAGATTTCTTCAATCCATATAAGTCTTTCTTCAATCTGCACAACATATTTGGTTGATTTGACAATTGGAATCCTTTTGGTTGTTCCATGTAGACCTCTTCTTCTAGTTCACCATTCAAAAATGTAGACTTGACATCCATCTGATAGACCTTGAAATACTTATTAGTAGGAATTCTCCATGCCATAGCTCATAGGGGGTCTTTGTATTTTTTTCTCTTGATTTAACTTGATTGAATACATAAACAATAGTATGAATAGCTTCTTTGCAGTAAAATTTTGCTAAACCAACCTCTATATTCATTGATCTAGTGGCCTTTTGAACTATTATGTTTTTTCTTTCAACAACTCCATTTTGTTGAGGAGTTCTCAAATCAGATAATTGTCTCTTTATTCCATGCACTTCGCAAACAATATTAAACTTATGGGATGCAAATTATCCATCTCTATCAGACCTTAAGCATTTTATCCTCAAATTCACTTCATTTTCAACCATAGCTTTGAACATCTTAAATCTATCTAATGCATCTGATTTCTCTCTAAGAAATGTAACCCGTGTATATCTAGAATAATCATCAATCAAAATCATAAAGTACCTTTCACCTTGTAGAATTATCACTCTTTTAGGACCACATAGATCTATATTAATTATATCTAGTAGTCCAGTAGTAGACTGTTCCTTTGATCTATAATGACTTTTGTCTTTCTTTCCAAACTGGCAATTCCATCAAATAGCATTAACAAGCTTTGTAATCTTTTGTAAATATTTCACTTCCTAAACAACACTAATCCTTTCCAAGTTATCAAAATTCATGTGACATATTCTTTGATTGCATAACCAAATGTCATTAATCCGAGTTATAAAATAATATCCATCAACACCCTTAGGTTGATAGATATCTCCTTCAGATTTTTTTCCTGTAGCAATCAATCTTCTAGATCCTTTCTGGATTTCACATCTCTCATCCTTAAATAGAAGGTCATATTCCTTACTACACATTTTTCCAACACTCAAAAATATTATGCCTTAAACCCTTAACATAGTAGACATCATCAGTATTATGCTTGCCATCAAAACTTACTGAACCTAGCCTACTAATTTTAGCACTAGTATCATCTCCAAACATAACCAAGCCTCCATTATATTTTTCAAGTTTAACAAACTTACTTTTATCACTAGTCCTGTGATGTGAACAACCACTTTCAAAAACCTAATAGTTATTTTATTTTTTATCATGTAGGGAATAGATAATAGTAACTTCATTTTTCTCCTTCTTCGAAGGGCTTTCCTTCACTTGTTTTTTAAAATTAGCAGAAGTAGGTTCATCCTTTATAACAAAGAACAAGCATTCATTGTCATCAGGGTCTTCATAATCAGAATCCTCATCAGATATACTAGCATTCTCATTCACATAATAGGCTCTATTGATTTTCTTTCCTTTCTTTTCTTTCTCATAGCTTTGTTTATTCCTCTTAGCTCTTTCTAGACACTTTGCAGCATAATGACCTACTTCTCCACAACTAAAGCATTTAAAGGGTAACTTACCTTCATACATGCTAGATCCTTTCCTCATCCTTATTATAAAGTTAGCTTCAAGGTTTTCTTCATTTGAATCTTTAGCTTTTGTATCCATAGAAGCGGTTTATGATTTGCTTCCATTCCTTAGATCCGGCTTCCTCATCTCATAAGTGTTAGAAATCCCAAAAATAGATCTTTAGTGCAGGTCTTATAATCTATACTTTGTTCAATAGCACACACCTTCTCGCTATATGGATTAGGGAGAGTTCTAAGAATCTTCTTTACAATTCTGGTTTTATCTATAGTAGCACCAAATCCTCGCATTTCAACCACTATCTCATCCAAACTCTGTACATAATCTTTAATATTCTCATCTTCAGACATATGTAGAAGCTCAAATTGTGTCTCCAAATTTTTCAATTTTACCACTTTGACTCTTTCATCACCTTCATGTGCTATTTCTAAAGCATCTCAGACATTCTAAACCTTAATCAACTCAGAATTTACTAGACTGTTCTTCAAAATGTACTTCACCTTATTGTTCGCTTCATGTGCTTTGATCTCATCAGCCATACTTGGACCATTACTTGGAGTGTAAGGATTCTTGTAAGCTTTCTCCATGTCATATCCATAGTACTCCAGATATTTTTCCATCAATATTTTCCAGATAGCATAATTAATTCCATCTAAGCTCATAACCAAGCTTTGATACCAATTTTTGAACAAGACAACTACGAGAGGGGGGGGTGAATCAGTTGTCACATACTTAAACCTTTATTTATTCACCAAAACTAAATGTTAACACTACTTAAATGATTAAACATTAAATGCAAGTGTAGAAATTGAAAACCATCACAAAAACACAACACCATATTTATGTGGAAAACCCAATAAGGGAAAAACCATGGTGAGGATTAACTCACACTATAGAGTATCAAAACTACTTAAAAGAGTCTCATTACCTGAGAAGCAAGGCTCACTGCCAAAACAAGGACTCATTGCCTAGATTAAGACTCACTGTCCAACAGGGCTAACAACCCAGAGGGCTCACTACCACATAGATAGAAAGAAGATAGAAGAGATATGTTACATAGAGAAGACAATCTCAATGCAACAAAGAAATCCACCATAATTTTCTCAACCACTTGCAGACATGCATGAATGATAGAGTACACCTTCTACTCACTACATCCAGAAACTCAACATTTAGGCTTCGTACTGATCTTCCACACTCACATCACACACACTCACTAATTCACATCAATCTCACATCCATCTACTATATTTCTTTGCACTCATCTCTCTTTTGTGTGTTGTGTATTCTCTCACCACTAATCCCATTCTACATTTATACCATCTTCAACTTTGAAACATATCCAAAGTCAGTCATCCAAATTCCAATTCAAATTAGGTTGGCACCAAAAAATCCTAGGTTGGAATTAGAATGAGGGTGACCCAAATGCATGCTTCATAAGGAACCAAATAGATCTTACACGATTCATCAACTCCAAAGGTAGTGTTCAACACAAGGTCGACCAAACTGGTGTAAAAAACATAAAACAATTAAGCATGAACCTTCTAAATACTGAAATTATCTTCAATACAATAAAAAAATCTCAACTCCAAAACCATAAGTCATAAGAATTTACCAAAGAGAAATCTAGACCAACAACATTTCTCTTGGACCTCAACCAGAAACATAGAAAACCATAATTTACAACTGGTGAACATAACTCTCACTATACAATGAATCAATAGCTAGAAATATGGATACAACATGTTCTAACAACCATGATCAACATATTTGAACTACACAAACATTGGAGTAAATCTTAGAGCAAAACTCAGAGAAACCACTGAACACCTATAATACAATTTTCTCTATATCCTCGACATATATAGTCAACAACAACCAGTTGATAACTAATTGACTAGTTAACATCAATGAAAACACCTTCATTCCTTTCATTCTTGCAGCATTCATGTACACATATATGCCTATAAATTAACATAGTTAGAATATACGTATACATTCTGAATAGAAACATAAAAATCTTCCTTACGTATAAGAATCCATATTTAGAAAAGAAAAACATCAACTTGTTTAGATGCTCCATTTAATTTTTCAATAACATTTAGTCTCAATTAAAATACAAATAAAAAATTTATTCCATAGAAACTTGTCTAACATGATTGATTTACAATATCCATAGTAATCAATACCAGAGAAATATCGTTTCATACAGTACAAAAGAACCCTTCACTCAATTTCAATTCAGATTCTATGTTTGTCTAGTTTTGGTCAACATGTCCATTTTTTGTTCAGTTTGGAATTACCATTGTAATGTTTTCATAAAATAACATCAGTATATTAAAAATTAATATGAATACTCTATTCCATTGGAGATGAGATTTCACATAAGGGCTTCTGATAGGCATGCTATCGATTTCTTTTAGAGATTCTTCATTTTATCCAATCATAATTGTGCCTCGGTTCGGCCTACAAAATTATGAAAGATACCTTCAAATACACTTATAAAGAAAAAAGTATGGTCTTTCTTCGACTCTGATTATAACACTAGAATAATCGACAGTGAAAAATAAATATACACATATATAAATATAGTTATAGATATAGATATATATGTATATACATTATATACACATGCATCAAAGCATTCACATGATGAATCATATAGTTTATAATCCTGTAGCCAGAAATGGCCGAATACTATTTTCAAAGAATAAAATTAACATTTTTAACATGCATCGAATGATAGCACATTCATTCTGAGAGAGTTTTCCACTGAATGATAACATCGTTTAGCCATGGTTTCTATAGAACAATAACATCATTCTTCATATTCTCTTTTACAGAGTATGATGAAATGCACAGTTCAAAAGAATGGTTATAGTCTGAGTTCAACCTTGCATTAACAGGGCTTGTTGCTGCCACAACTTACCACCCAAAATGGTGGGTGCAACATATGTGAATGATGCATGTCATTCACCATTTGGCGAATATCAAGTGATATGAATTGCTTGGCTATCGTAAGCTCAAAACCCATAGGGTGACGTTGATACAGTATACGCTAAACACCATAGGGTTTCGTGCAAAATATGGATCATTACAAAATGATTTGATAAAAGAAATAAATTAATACTAGTCAGGTCAAATGGCCTTGACCTTTTAGAAAGAAGAGCATACAGGTGAAAACCCATCATGGGGATCTAACTGATACCCATGCAAGAAAATAATAACATAATACAAGCTCACTATGGTGGCTTCAACCCTAATAAAGCTAACATGGGTCGACATGATTCTACTAATAGAGGCAATCACATGAATACTAGATCACAAAATTCATAAAACAACCTCAAAATAACGCATATGAAAAAGTATTCATTCAATTTCAAGGAAACATTAGTGAGGGGTTCAAATTACCTCTCTTTTCTGTGATTCTAGTTATTTTCCTTGATGGTTTTAGCAACAAATATTCAACCCCTTTTATTTTTTCCTTCTCTATCAATTCTCCCCTGATCTTCTATTATTTTCTTGCTAAATTTTCTTCTTAATTCCTCCTTCTAACCATAAATATCTCCTCGCTAATTTTGGAGATGATTGTCTTAAAAAAATTTGTCTCCATTTTCTTTACTTGGCTGCCCACTTCCCTTCTATTTTTTGAGAGTTGACTATATCTTTTTGATATGAGAGGGGTCGGCCCCTCTCCCATTCATTATGGGAGTTACAAATTTAAACCATGAATTCATTGTTTTTCAAATAAAATAGATTAAACTTGAGGAAATACATATATATATATATATATATATATATATATATATATGATTTTACCCATATATGCATATATACATATATACTTATATTCATACATACACATGTCTTTTATTTCTATAAAGAGATTTGAAAACATACATGTTTATTTTATTTATCACATTTCCTCATTCAAAAACCTATTTTTAAATTCATCAAAAAGAACAAATAATACAATCATTTTTCATATGATAATTTTATATGATAGAATGAGTTTTCAATTTCATTAAATAACAATTTTGAAACAAATATGGTAAAAAAAGAATGCACTAAATTTTTTTCTTTCACAAATTATAATCCTCACACCGAATATAATGATATTTATCAACTTTCAAAAAAATGCAGATGTCATAGTCTACTGTGGTGTGTGAGATTCTAGATTCCATTCTTGCTTACCATGGTCATCTGACTACGTGTTCCTACCTCAATCAAGTTCTTGTCCTTCAACCTACTCCTACACACACATTCTTACAATTTCCCACTTATCAATAACCTTTAACCAATAATCTTATGTAATAATTTTATTAAATAAAAAAATTATAAGATATTCATTTTCAATTTGTCATTTCATTTTATCAAATCCATAAATAAAAATGATAAATTACATTTTTCAAATATTTCAGTTTTCTCAACATTATTAAATGCAAGCAATGAAATCGAGGTATGACATCCTTCCCTACTATAAAGAGACATTGTCTTGATGTTTGATCAAACAAAATTGTTTTACATATGTTCATCAAATCATACTATTTTCAAGCCAAAACATCATAACATGCCAATCCAAAATATTAGGCAACAGTATAAAGATAATCATCAATAGTCTAACTAAAAAAGAAAATGAGGGAAGGAGCATTTTATTTCCTCATAATATTGACCCCATTGGATCTTATATTGAATAATGTCTCTATTTCGCAACTTGACGTTGTGTCTATCTAGAATTATAATGGGCTCCACTACAACCACTCCTAGATCCTCCACCTATAAATAACATCAATCAAGTATATGAGATGCATCTAGGTGGTACAGTTTAAGCAAAGAAACATTAAACACATTATGGAGTCGAGCTAGAGAAGGGTTAGAGTAAGTATGTATGCAACCAGGTTGATTACTTCCAACACATCAAATAGGCTCATGTATCTCAGAGCCAAATTGGATGATTTCCCAAAGGTAATATAGCTCTTATGTGGATTGACTCTTAAAATATCTTGTCCTCGACTCAAAATTGTCTAAAGGTTCTATTCCTATCGGCATAGCTCTTTTGTCTATCTTTTGCCTCCTTCAATCTGCTCTGGATAAGCCTCATCTGCTCTTCCATCTCTTTTAGCATTTTAGGACCCAATATGATCTTGTCTTCCAATTTGTCCCAACTGTTGGGAGTACGACACTTTCACCCATACAGAGCCTTCAAAGGTGTCATACCTAAGGATGCATGATGGGAGTTGTTATAAGAAAATTCTACCAATGGCAAATAATCTTCCCATTTATACTACTAATCTATATAGTACATCTGAATGATATGTTCTACTACATGTTTCACTCTCTCGGTTTGGTCGTCGGTCTAAGAATTGTAGTCTAAATGGAAGTTTAACTTAGTCGCTAAGGTTGTATTCAAAGTTGTCCACAACCTTGATGTCATTTGTGTATCTCTATCAGATATAATGGTCTCTAATACTCCATGAAAATGGAAGATCTCTTGGACAAATTTCTTTGTCAAGTTCAATGATCAATGATAACTTTAAGAAACCCCCCTCAAAAAAATATATAAAATCTTGACAAATCTTTCAATTTTTTTAGGAAAAAATATTAATTTCTATTATCAAATCTTTCCTTTTTTTCGAACAAAATATTAATTTTATTGGCGATTTTTTTACATCACTAAAATTTTGTAGAAAATTTTGGCAAATCTTGAAAAATAATAAGAAAATGCATTCATTATGATGGCGAATCTATCCAATCTAAAAATAATTCTCATAAAAAATTAGGGGCCCGAGGGTGGAAATTAACGATGGGTTGAAGGGGTAGAATATATATTTACTATCCACCATTGTTTTAAAATATAATATAATGGCCCTTATTGTAATCTACAAGGTAAAATGTACCCATGATCTGTAATTCTCATGGGGCTCAACATTACTTTTAGATCATTGATCTA
>CM021104.1:142982260-143085884 GCA_007115665.2 Sequoiadendron giganteum
TTGGCCTATGTGGAGGTTGTTGGAGCTCCTTTGGGGAATCTCTAGTGGCTTCTGCTAGATTCTTCAGGGAACTCCCAAGGCACAGACAAGTTTCCACGGCCAAACAAAAACTTCACATAAAGCAACTCAGGGCCCCACCATCTCTTCACTATGCTCACCACTTTGACAAGCCGCCATGCGTCATGCGCATAGGAAATTCCACTTGACGAAAAGGTTAACAACAATACTTGCCTTTGGATGAAGCCGATAGCAGCCGTTGATGCAAGGCATCGGCACACCGGCGAGATAGAGCATTTCCTTTTGTCGATAGATGACTGCTCTACTGATAAAGCTGAGGCCAACAAACAATCTGACAACTCCACACCCGTCGGTCCATCGTTGTGACAACCCTCAGAGTCTCACTAATTAGACTAAGTCTCAGTGACCAAAGGGTCAAGCTGACCAAAAGAGAAAACCGTGGTAAAGTGATAAGGTCATAAATTCATCAAGCCTCTCTTAGAGGTCCAAGCTAGTAAATTGAGGCACATTTTCCAACAAGCTCCCACCTGACGAAGACTTATTGGCTTCCCCTAGACTTTGAATCTATTTACAATCATAGGCCCCAAGGCCCATCGAACTTGCACACCATCTGAACTTGTCTGTGCGACTGTCTTTGTCAATGCATCAGCAACATTCTTCAGAGTATCCACCTTCTCTAAAGAGACCTTTCCATCCTCCACCATATCTCTCATGAAGTGATACTGCACATCGATATGCTTCGTCCTGGCATGGAAAGTTGGATTTTTTGCCAAACAAATGGCACTCTGACTATCACTAAAAATAGTGATCTACCTTGCATTAAAACCAATATCAGAACATAAGCGGCTGAGCCAAACAACTTCTTTGCAGGCATGAGTTTCTTCCATGTATTCTGCCTCCATTGTGGAAAAAGCAACTACAACCTATCACTTGCTCATCCAACTGATTGCACCACCATTTAACATGAAAGTGTATCCACTGGTCCATCTTCTATTCTCAATGTCCCCTGCCCAATCAGAGTCCACATACCCATGAATGCTGAGAATTATCTGTGATGAAACCAAATTTCCATGGTAACACAGAGCACATTCTAAGGTACCTCTCAGATATCTAAACACTCTCTTTACAGCATCCCAATGCGTCCTTCCTGAATTTTCCATAAATCAGCTGAGTAATCCCACTGCTTGGGCAATCTCTGGCCTTATACAGACCATCACATACGTTAAACTACCAACAACACTTGCATAAGGAACTCTAGTCATGTCCTCCATCTCAGTAGATAATTTTGGATAGTCTTCAATAGATAGTTTTGTTCCCTGGGTAACTGGAATAACTAGCTGCTTGCAATCACTCATATAAAATCTCTCCAGAACAGTGTTGATGTACTTACTTTGGTTAACCCAAAGCTTTCTACCATTTATGTCCCTGGTTATCTCCATCCCTAGAATATACTTTGTTGCACCCAAATCTTTCATTTCGAACTTTGCAGACAACTGAGATTTAAGATCAGAAATCATAGACTTACTATTTCCTATGAACAACATATCGTCCACGTATAGGGTAATAAGAAGCACATGATCATTTTTAGTTTTATAATACACACACTGATCAAATTTTGATCTCACAAATCCCATAGACAACACAAAGGTGTCAAAATTCTAGTACCACATTCTAGGAGACTGCTTCAAACCATATAAAGATTTCTTTAATTTGTAGAATAGGCTTTCTTTACCTTTTTCAACGAAGTGTTTGGGCTGGGACATGTAAATTTCTTCTTCCATCTCACCATGGAGAAATGTTGTTTTTACATCCATCTGCTCGATCTCTAAGTCATACATGGATGTAAGTGACAACAGACATCTGATAGATGTTAGCTTAGCTACAGGGGAAATATTTCTCCATAATCAATTTCCTCTACCTGGTAATACCCCTTTGTAACCAACCTTGCTTTATAATTCTCTACACTGCCCTCAAGACCAGTCTTCTTCTTAAATACCCATTTACAACCAACAAACTTTCTTCCTTCAGAAAAAGGTACCAAATCCTAGGTTTCACTCTATTCCAGTGATTCCATTTCTTCATTCATGGCTTCCAACTAGGAAATTGCATTGGGCATAGTAATTGCCTCTTTAACAGTCCTAGGCTCCTTAGTGCTAGTAATTAAAGCATAGGCACAGTTTGAATCCAAAATGGAGAAACCATACCTGTCAAGTTGTTGTTTTTGATGTGTAGACTTCTCATTGGTTGAGGTTGTGGTTCTTCATCTTCGTAACTCTCAGAGTTACTAGAGCTCTCCTCAGTTTTAGGTATACCATGAAGTTCTCCCCTTTCTGGAGTTTGAGGAATCTCAACTACATCATTCTTCTTTTTTCTTTGATCTATCTCTAGCTATGGATCAGTTGTTAAAGGTTTCAACTCATAAAATATTACACTTCTGATATACAAAACCTTCTTAGTGAAGGGGTTCCAAAGCTTGTATCCCATCACACCAACACCATAGTTGATGAGGATACATTTAACAACTTTGTTCTCCAACTTAGATCTTTTCTCATTTGGCACATATGCATATGCCTCATAGCCAAAAACACAAACATGTCTCAGAGAGGGCTTCTTACCAAACCATGCTTCCAAAGGATTCTTATCAACAAGAGCAGAGCAAGGAGAACAATTTACTAGGTAACATATTGTTGCCATGGCCTTAGCCCATAACATCTGCTCCAGACCAGCACTATTCAACATACTCCTTTCCTTTTCCATCAACGCCATGTTTAACCTTTTAGAAACTCCATTTTGTTGTGGAGTATAAGGTGTAGTTTTATGCCTTTTAATCCCATGGTCTTTACAATATATATTGAAATCTGAAGAAAAAAACTCACCACCATTATCTATCCTCAAACATTTTCTTTCCTTCAAGTCTGATTTTCTACCAAGTTTTTAAACTCTTTAAAATGACTGAACACTTCTCATTTACTTTTAAGAAAGTATATAAATTCCCTTCTCAAATAGTCATCAATAAAATAAAAATAATAACTAGACTTTGATAACGAAGGAACATTCACTAGACCAAACACATCAGAATGAACATAGTCCATTACACTAGAAGATTTATGAGAACTCGAGGAAAAGGAAACACATTGTTGCTTTCCATAAATGCAGTGTTCACAGAAATCGAACTCAAGATTACAATCTACAAGCCCTTCAACAAGATTTTTATTTTTCAAGGTTTTTAAACCTTTCTCACCTATGTGACTGAGTCTATGATGCCACAACATGGTCTTCTCTGTTGGGAGTTTCACCTCCATTGCATTTGCAGCCAGAGAAGCATCTTCATCCTTCTCTATAGGAATATCTTTTCTTGACTTTACAAAGGTGTTTTTGCATTGAACAAGACATAACTCTAGCTTCTACAAAGTGCTAGTACATACACCCTTCGCCAGCACCATTGCACCTCTATCCATCTTACATTCTTTGCTTGAGGAAGAAACTTCTACACCAGCATCATTCAGCTACCTGACAGAAAGTAAGTTACGAGCCAAACCTGGTATGTGCAGTATGCCACCAATCCCTTTGATTCTACCATTAGGGAACTGTATCTTGACTCTACCTTAGCCAACAATCTCCAATGTTGAATCAATCGCTAGGTACACCTTTCCACCATCATACTTCTCATACTTAGTGAAAAATTCTCTATCAGACATCATGTGAAAGGATGCACCCAGGTCAACCATCCAGACATCATCTAATACCTGAGTTTCCAAAGCTATAATGAAGGCATCTACATCACTCTAAGAAGAGTCATAGTCTGAAGAGTTACTCTTCTTCTTCTTCTCCTTACAATGCTTTCAGATATGACCAGACTACCCGCAATTCCAGCATTTCACCTTGGACTTTTTACCAGGAGACTTCGATCTCCCTACAACTTTAGATTTGTACTTCTTTTCCTTCTTCTTACCTTTCTCCTTTGATCTACCTCGACCCGCAAGGGCCTCTTTGGCCATCTCAGAAGACTTCCTCCGCAACTCTTCAAACAACAGCAAAGCAACCACATCTTCCATCTTGAAATTAGCAGTCGTACTTCCAATAGCCATCACCAGATGATCCCAAGTGTTAGGTAACGAACATTACAAGAGCATGCAATGATCCTTCTCCTCTATCTTTACACCCATAGATGCCAACTGAGCAACACTCATATTAAATGAGTTCAGATGGTCTACAATAGATGCACCTTCTTCCATCTTCAAAGAGTACAATCCTCAGGAATAATGTATTTACCAGAGACTTTCCCTGATAAATATAGCCAAGCTTCTTCCATAACGAAGCTGCAAACTTCTCCTCATGGGCATTCATGAGTACAGAATTGGCTAGACAAAGTCTTATCAGACCTCTCACCTTTCTATCTGCAAGGTCCCATTCTTATTGCTTCATACCTTGTGGCATAGCTCTAGACACTACTACCCAGAGGTCTCTATCCACTAACAAGTCTTCCAATTTGAGTTTCCACAACTCAAAGTTTTCGCCATTGAATTTCTCAATATCAACTCTTCCTAATGTACTCGCCATCTTAGATAGAACTAGGTTCTAAATTTGCAAGAATCCCACTAGAACAGTATTAGCACAAAAAAACAGCCGTACTAACAAGGATAACACAACAGGCCAGGCTCTGATACCACTTGTAAGGAAAAACAAAGGTGCGGAAATGCTTTCCTAATGCTAAAACCATAGAGGAGACGTGCAAAGACCAGTTTTAAATCATTAAAAAACTTAAGATGAACACATGTAGTTTAACAAGAGTAACAAAAATAAAATGATTTCAAAGATAAAACCAGATTTACATGGGAAAACCCTTTCGGGAAAAAACCCACCACACCAAAAGAAAGACACTTTGTATTACAATAAGCAAATGATTACATACAAAGTTGCAATCCTCACTCTCCAATAGTTAGCTCACAACAACACTTGAGTTTTCATGCACTCACTATTACAATGCTATTACGGCATACAGTGAATACAAAAACTCATCAACACCTCTTTTCAGTATTCTATTACTCTTCTACAAATCTATCTCTTGACTACTAGTCAAGACCGACTATTACAAGTCTCTATACAACCACCAATTAGGGTGCATTAAAATCAGTTCTTCACTAACATGCCAAATTGATCTCAGATCAGATCCACCTGCAATCTTGCATTGAGCCACCCCCACAATAAATTTGTTGCAGAGAAAATACAATTTTGGCTCTACCAATCACTAGAATCTGATCACAAGAGACTGCATAATAATTTGTTGTTCACCAATCCAGCTTCCGATAGTAAATGTTGTTTTGCAACAATGGTGCAAAAGCAACCGATGAGAAAATACCACGTGTTGCATTGTTATTTATTTTATCACTTGACCGATGAGTGATTGGTCAACAAATCCTGTGGTCAGAGATCCCTTCGCTATCGCTAACTATTGCATCTCATTCTGAGTTAGCAATAATCCGCTATCACCAAAACACCAACCGCCAACTCTATCAGGTCCCACAAGCCACGTGTTTGTTGCTCAGGAGGTTTCAAGGCATCCAGGAGGGAATCTCCAAGATTCCCATGAGCCTACCCAGAACGAACTTCAGAGGTTGCCACATGTCCACCACTTGTGCACTCCGCTTGGCCTATGTGGAGGCCACTAGATCTCCTTCGGGGAATCTCTTGTGACATCTACTAGATTCCCTAGGGAACTCCCAAGGCATAGACAAGTGACCACGGTCGGAGAAAAACTTCACATAAAGCAACTCGGGGCCCCACCATCTCTTCGCTGTGCTTACCACTTTGACAACCCACCACACATCATGTGCACAGGCAATTCCGCTCAGTGAAAAGGTTAACAATGGTACTTTCCTTCGGATTTCATGGAAAGAAGTCAGCAGCGTTGAATGAAGTCGATAGCAGCCGTTGATACAAGGCATCGACACATTGGCGAGACAGAGCATTTCCTTCCACCGATAGACAACTGCTCTATTGATAAAGTCGAGTCCGACAAACAATCTGCCAACTCCATGCCCATTGGCCCATCGCTATGACAACCCTCGGAGTCTCACCAATCAGACTAAGTCTCAACCACCAAAGGGTCAATCCGACGAAAAGAGAACATCACAGTAAAGTGATAAGGGCATAAATTCATCAAGCCTCTCTTAGAGGTCCAAGCCAGTAAATTGAGGCACATTTTCCAACATCCTATTGTCCAAAACTGCATGGATCTTGTGTTGCAAGGTCTGCTATTGGTTTCCTTCCTTCCGCGACTTCAACTTCTGAGAGAATTTAGATGCATAATGGTCTCTCCCACAAGTGTAACACCCATCATGTGGTCCTTTTCAATTTCCAAACTTATCTTCTTTTGAGTTCCTTTGGCTACTGTTATAGGTGTTGTTTCCCTTGTTGTCTCTTTTATTCCTTTTTCCTTGGTTGCCTTCTTCCTTTTTTGGAGGGTCACATTCCTTTTTCAAATTTCTAATTATATGGAACTTATCTCCCTTATTTCCATCACCCTTTTCAAACCTTTACAAATATTTGACAACTATTGTAGCTTCTATTCTTGCTTAATGGCCTTCTCAAAATCTTCTACCATCATAAGAGGATTGTGAAGATCCACTTCAGATCTAATGTGGGGTCTTAATCCTAATATAAAGTTTTGAATTTTTAGAAACACTCATCAAATTGATACTATGACACATACTTGAGCAAGTTGGTAAACTTCTCCCAGTACTTAACTACTGTCAGACCACCTTGGGCCAGATTCTAAAATTCAGTCATCTTCTTGTCAAAAAAATATATGGTAGGCAACTCTTCCTAAAATATTGGAGTGAAATCTCCCAAGTGATCTCCTCTTGCAGAATTATCCCTTCTACCTTCCCATTTTCCCACCAAGCAGCTTCACTATCATCCTTAGAAAGAGAGTTGTTTGAGGTGCAGTATCGACTCTGAAAACTAGCTCACCTAGCCTAAACTTGGATTCCAGGCCTGAAGGGTGATAGAAGTACTTTATAGTCATCATGCTCCACCTCTATTTGAAATAACCCTTTCAAGTGAGGTAAGTTTGGCCAGACCCCACTCTCACCTCTTTGTGACCCAAAGCCTTGATGTGGTTGGTCCTCCTCTCTTACATTTTTGGTGAGCTTGACATGAATCGATGGATTCCCATTCGTTGGTATTGAGGCTTCTCCCTTTTGCCTTGTGATTGTTCTGCTCCTGAATGTTGTGAAGGTTTATGAGGATCACAACCCAATCCACAACCTTTGGGTATATTGTTAGGAGAAGAGTACAACATCGTTTGATGGAAAACACGAGGCTCACTTTTTGTTTCTCTACAGGTCTTTTTATCAGATCTACCATTGTTCTTTCTACTTAGGAGCAATTGTTGAGGGGTGAAGTAGGATTCTATGATGAGACTGACCACATCCCCACTCCTCCTACATGTCCTACACCATCATCAATAGATGAGCACGAAGCTATTCACATTCCTTCAAAATATATCGCTACCCTTAGCAAAGGGTTGGGTGACTTGGAGAATCACCTGGAGAAGAACCAAAAGATGGCTAGGGCCACTAAGGTTATTAGTGAGATAAATTATATGGTGGGAAAACACCGAATAGGTATAGAGCTCCTAGCTAGCCTCTCTAGTCTAACCAAAGCATTGCCTCTTCAAACAATGCTAACATTGTACAAGGGGTCACTTTTGAGGAACATGAGAGATAGTTAGGAGTATCAATTCCTCCCACGTCCATGTACATGGTTGAGATGATCCCTTCGATCAACATCCCACCTACCTTTGAGAGATTTCAAACTATCAAAGTAAATAAAATGCCCTTAGGTTTCAGTTTCACCCCTCCTGTCACCTCTAGTAGTGGAGGTTTTGGTGGGTTGAGTGGTGGGGGCTTTGGTAGTTGTGGTAGGTTTGACAATGGGAGTGGCACTGGTGGAGGTGGTTTCATTGGAGTCCATGGTGGTGGATTTAGAAGCGGAGGTGGCTTTGGTGGAGGCCCTGTTGGTGGCAGTGGCTCTGGAAGTGGTTTCGAGGGCAGCCACATTAGCGGTTTCAGAGGTGACTCCAATGGTGGTCCTAGAGGAGGTCCCATTGGTCCTATGTCATCTAATGACCCTAATCTGAACACTCTTCTTTAGAATATGGGCAAGATGAAAAGCCAACTGGCGAGTCTCTCTCAAGCCTCTGCCTAGCCTATCTTTTAGCCTTTTTTTTGACATAGCCCATTGTTGGTAACAATCTTGAGTACCCCTTCCCACAAGGAATGGAGATTCCCAAATTCAAAAAATATGGAAGCAAGAGGGAACCACAAACACATGTGTCTATCTTTAATTCCCTATGTATAGACTTCTTCCATCATGATGTGTTGATGGAAAAATTATTTCCCTGATCCCTAAAGGATACAACACTCGAGTGGTAATGTTCCTTGCCCAAAAACTTCATTTTCTCATTTCATCAACTTGTAAATGTGTTTCTCCGACAAGTCCAAACCAACATTGGACTAAAGATGACCTTTTCAGATCTCGTCTGATGCAAGCAAGGGGATAGTGAGAAGATAACTAATTTCATAGCATGGTATCAAGTGCTCTTCTCATAGATCTTGTACCTGCTACCTGATTTTGACGTGCAAAAGGTGTTCATAGGGAACTTGCAAAGACCTTGGTAGGAAAATTTTTCCCTCATGAAGTACCCTTATTTCACACATTTATGTGCAACACTACAAGCATATCAATAGACGGTAGTCCAATTAGAGGGATCCTCCTCACGCTCCTATTTAGAAGGAAAATCCATAGTATCAATCTCTCAAAAGGGTATGGCTATTGCAAATGTAGCAGCCGCTATGAATGATAATGGCCTTAGGTGTAACATAAAGTTCACAAAGTTAGTAGAATATTATTCTTCCATCTTACAAAGGTTGCTAAAGGATAAGATCATAACCTTGGAGAATCCTAAGCCTCTCAAGGAACGTTCTGCCAACATGATTATTGATCCCTCTAATTTTGGCACTCGGCCTGAGGCGTACATTAACATGGTTACAATTACTCCTACAACACAACCTATGACCAAATCACCAGATGTGAAATTCACACTACAAGATATTCCCTTGAACAACAAGACCTCTCCCCCTTACATTTCCACTCGTCTCAATGGAAGCATTGTGATAAGGGTCCTAGAAGACCCTACGAGCTGATTGAATGTCACTACAGAAGATAATTTGTAGCTAAATTAATTACAAAAGGAGGAGTACAAATAAATGAAGTCCATCATCTATATGCATGATGGCCTTGATCTTAAACCTTATGGTTTGATAACTTTGTTCATCCTAGTTGGACCTAGGGACGTAAATATAGTCTTTGATGTTATTCCAGAGTCATATTTATTTAGAGTGAAAGTTAGGCATACCTTGGCTAGCTTCCATGAATGGAATCGCCTTCGTCATTCACAAATGTTTAAAATTCTCCCATGAAGGTTTTATGCACGTAGTGCATGAAATCGGGTACCATCCTTTGCTATCCCATGGGAGATATTCATTACATCACTTTTGGCCCACCCTGGTCGGTCCACTTCCTCCAAGAACATACCTATTTTATAAGATTTATGTGAAGTATAAGGTCGGGGGCAAGGGAAAGCCGAATTTTACCCTTCTAGTGATGCAACAGCAATCTGCCTCCTCTTCTCGAAAGGGAAAAGAAAAGATAGCCCATCCTCAGGATGGCTCTCCCAATCCTCTTTTTAAAGAAGAGTTTTGGATAAATATGCTTGGCTTTTACCCTCTAAGTCTGATGATATTGGCTTGGTGAAAACCAAAGATTTGGATATTTGATCTTCCTACCAAACCACCTAGACCTT
Source organism: Sequoiadendron giganteum (assembly GCA_007115665.2). Classification (NCBI taxonomy): domain Eukaryota; kingdom Viridiplantae; phylum Streptophyta; class Pinopsida; order Cupressales; family Cupressaceae; genus Sequoiadendron; species Sequoiadendron giganteum. The sequence continues at coordinate 142,992,147 of CM021104.1, forward strand.
GGTACTACCTATATGGCAAAAGAAAGGGTCTCCATGGGGAATCCTCTATGTCTCAACCTCCATAGTCTCCTACTACTTCAGCTCCCAAAGCAGTAAATGGGAAGAGGCCCACTGTCGAGGAACTAGAGTTGACTCCCCCATTGCTTCTCAACCTGCTCCTCCTACTCTCATTTAGGAACCTATCCCTCCACTAGAAACAACTATAGTGGAAAATCCTATGAATGAGAAAGAGCCTTCCATCCATTTTTAGCTCCCAACCTCTAGCTCGAAGAGTTGCATGAACCGCCTTGCACGTGAGGACAAGCACTAGCAAAAGGCTCTGGTGGCTGAGTAGGTTGCTTTACAAAGAAAGGATGAGGAGTTGACTACCCCTGTATTAGGGCTTCCTATTGTGTCTTCCTCTCTCCTCCCCTCTACTTCTATTCAACCAAGATCTATATCACTTTCAACTTGCGCTGTGAGTACAAATGTGCTTGACCCCTAAAAGATGTAGGTTTTCATCTCTCCTTCAGTAGAGCCACCCTTTCTGATTTCCATTTCAGTCATCCCACCTTTTCCAAAACCCGTAGACATGTTGAATACCTCGGTGGTGTCTATCATGGTTTTCTCCTCCTCTTCTTCTACACCTCTCACCTCATCTTTGGGTATTTCCAAGCCCCCAATGAAGACAAGGGTAGAAGTGGGTCCTTCTAGCAATGGAGGGTGTAAGAAGAGCCCACCTACTTCAAAAGGTGGTCCTACACTAGCTTGTTCCATCCTAGTGATGGAGCCAACTCTAATTTCTCTTGAGTTTGTCACCTCTCCCAAATCACTTGGTGATCCAAGCAATGAATCTCAAGTGCAATCCTATCCATCTGTTGAGGTATGACATGTCGCTCTTATGAAGTACATGTTTAACTCTCTCAATGAAGTTCTAGCCTTATTAGTGTTCTTCACAAAGTTGTTGACCATAGCTCCACAAGAGCCTAATGGAGAAGACCTTGCAGTGCCTTCCTCCTTAGCCCTTGATACGATAGGGTCAAAAGCTCCTCCCCTTAATATTCCATCGCCGGAGGGTCATTCTCCTTCCCCTCATGATGATCTAGAGTGGGAAGCAGATGACCTCTTGGTTGATGAGTGTTAGGGGGAGGCCTCTTCTTTATCTTTATATTAGATGTGTGTGTGTTGTAATGTGTTCCCCGTACTTGTGCTACATGTTCCTGGATGACCCTTGTCACCCTTGTTGGTGCTTGGATATAGGAGTGATTTTTATGTTGTAGACCTTCTTCTATCTGTATCATTATTCGTCCATGTTTGTGTTTGATTTTCAGAAAATTGGGGATGATGCAAAGTGTTGGAGGCATTTAGGCTCCCCTTCCATGTTGACCCAATTTTTTATTTTTACTTTTTTTTCTACACATTCTTCCTGATCTAGTTGGGGATTGATGATACTTAGCCTTGCACTGCGGTTACCTATTATTTACATAAGCATGAGCAGATCCGACCCCAAAAAACTAGATCCCCCTATGTCCTTTGTTTCTAATTATTTATCTTTTTCTCTTCTTTGCTTGAGTTCTCCCTCTCATGTGTGACAACTTCATTTCTATTATACTCTGATTTTCATAAAACGCATTCGTTGCCAACAAATCTTTTCTCAAGAATCTTTGCAAACTTTTTCAAGAATTGCATTCTCGACTTGGACCCCTAACGGAACGTGTTTCCTTCATCATGGGTTCACAAAGACTTGAGAACTTTCCTCTGAGGTGGAAGTATCTTTGGCCTTCCCCTCACAAGGAGGCATTTTCTTCCTTTCAAATTCCTCGATGATGAGTCGGTTTAAGAAAAAATGTCTCTTTTTCACTTTCAAACATGTCCCTTGAGGGGACCCCTCTTCACATCAGGTTCCTGAGGGACCCCTTTGAAAAATTTCCAATTTGTTGACAGTGTGCATGACTGTCCTCTTGAATTTCTATGTGGCTACTTCATTTTTTACATGCTTTATCTGCAGATAAACATGTCGCTTTTCAAGTGCACCTGTAAAGCCACTTTCCAATACGACTCTACAGAGTCCCCTCCTTTGGGTTTCCTCTTTCAAAGAGATCTTGGGGGACACCTCCTTGAAATTTTGTGGGCTTGTAAGGTGCTTTCATCTAGGTTTCCTTCATGTGAGAGATCTTGGGGGATACCTTCTTGCAAGTCTACAGGCCTATAAGGCACATACTTTATGGGGCTTCCGTCATATGAGAGATCTTGTGGGATGTCTCCCTGTAGTTCTATGGGCCTATAAGATGCTTTCATCCAGTGGGATTTGTCCATCGTTGGTCCAAGGTCCTTCGGTGTACTTTGTGCAACTTCATAGTTATGTGAGGCTATGGAGTCTTTTTTTTGTCCTACACTTTCGAGCTAGCCAGATTGTGGTTTTCTCCCTCGATAGTTCAAGTATAAATTTATAACCCTACAAAATCTTAAATCTACTTTATCGAAGCACTCACCAGTACTTGTGCTTGCTAAAGTGGGGGTAAAATGTATAGGAGAAAATTTGCACCCCTTACATAAATTCCCATTTCACACATCCTCACCTTAAAAAATCAAATCTGAAGGCAAAATTCCACATCACCCAACTTCCTTCCTTCCACTTAGCATATGTTTGTTGTGTCGGTGGAAGAATGTTTGTTGGGGATGCACACACATTGCACAAATGTTTGCATGGCATGATGTTGTCCATGAAAGATTCCTACATCTAAAGTTCATAAAGGCATTACACTCCCAATTGGGGAAAAATTGTAACGTCCCTCTTCAACCAACCAACCTAAAAAATGCCTTATTATTTCTCATTCTTCTTTCAAATTCATCCATTCTTGATTCAACTCTTCTTTTCACTCTCTAGGAATTCAATCCATCTGTTTTCACATCCTCTTGCAATTCTCAAGCATTTGCAACACTTCAACACTCAATCAACTTTGCATAGCAAGTGTGAAGCAAGCCATAGCAGTGTGGGCTTGGAGTCTTGCGAGACCTCCCTTCATCATAGTTGAGGCTATGGTGACCTTGCCAAGTTTTCTTTCTCCTCCATTAGCTAGTGAGCTTTTCGGGGGAGGTGGTAATGTTTCGCTCCTCTCCTTTGTGATTTGGTTGAGTAGCACTTTATTGTTTTTTAGTGTTTATTGTAGCTTCTATTTTGTTTACTTCTTTATCACATATTTCTACTTCATTGCTATTTGGCTATTTGTGGAGGTGGGAAAGCCAAAATAGGGGTCTAACTAAGGTAGACCCCTATACAGCCCCAACCATTTTCCCCTCTTTCTTGTGTGTAGGTGAATGTGCATTTGGAGCTAGTTGGTGAACCAACACATTGGTGAGATCATCTTCATCAATCTAGCCTTCATCTATCTACTTTATCATATTTGTTTGTACTTTTCATACTTCATTGTTTTATTTTGCTCATTTGAGAATGACTGGCTAGGTTGTTAGTTTGCTTTTTGGTATTTTATATTTTACTTCATGTTCTTTGGCTGTGCAAATGCCAACTCGCTTGAGAGATGCCAATGTTCCACACTTTTGTCCCAGAATTTCCCTGTCATCCTCAGACAAAGAGTTGTTTGAGGTGTAGTATCAACTCCAAAAACTAGCTCACCTAGCCTAAACTTGGATTCTAAGTTTGAAGGGTGATAGGAGTACTTCATAGTCCTCATCATTCTTGACCTCTATCTGAAACACCTCTTTAGAGTGAGGTAAGTTTCAAAAAACCTCCACTCTCGGCTCTCCATGACCTAGAGCCTTGATGTGGTTGGTCCCCCTCTCTTACAGACTCCATCCTAACTTTACAGAATGCATAATTGGATCCATCAAAGTGTGGTGCTTTATCTTCATGAGAAATTAAGTGTTCCATCCCAAAACTACCTTAAGTTTTTAAGCTTTTTCAAGGAACTTGGATTTGATACCAATTGAAGGGTAGACAATCTACTAAGGGGGTGAATAAGTAGATATAATCAATTCAAAAATCTTAACTTTAACTAAAAATATCAGATCATGCAAGTTGAATCTTCACTACTATTAATCAAGCATTGAGCACACATTCACACAATTGAACACCTGATATACATGGAAACCCAAGATGGGAAAAAACCATAATGAGAATAGCTGCTTGGATCTACTATCCAAATCTAGCCTCACAAAGTAGTAATATACAAGTGAATTTTACAATATGAAGTAAGCACCAACCTATTGGAGACATCAATCCCCTATTTTGTTTGTAGGCACCAACCTATTGGAGATACCAATCCCCAATGAATCAATACAATAGGTAGAACACTAGTCCTAACAAATTACATAGATAAAGCTTGCAATTCTTCAATTGTAGCCTAAAAAATCTCATACACTTTTGGACTAGCCACAAATATTCTTACACACTTTGAAATCCAGTTCACATTGAACAACTCTAGCTTCACAATAATCTCCTTGTATATTCACCTTTTGTGCTACATCAAATTGATATTGTGCATCTACATGATTGATGATATATACATGGCATTGCAATAACACTTCTTCTACGTTAGCCAAGGGTCCGCAAATAACTAGGACAATGTAAGGTGGACCTAAATTCAAATTGCATGAAATGTGTAACATGTTGGTCCAAAATCAAATTTTGTGCTGCCAAATGAACATGATGTCGTATGCTACCACAAGAATCTTAACTAGGTCCTATTTTGACATGACACACAAGATTTAAATTTTGCACGCTACTAGAGATTACCATATAGGCCTTGAACACAAATAGGTTGACAAACAAGAACAAAGAACCTTATGTCACTATTATCTTTTTTCAAGATGAAAATAACCTCTAGAAACTTAGGAATAAGATATAACTTGTGTAGACATACTCCTCTCTAAAAGTGTAGAGCTAAACTCCATTTCTAAAAGAAATTCTGACCATAATTGTATTGTTAGAGAAATCTCTTTTCCTTGAGAACTAAGCTGAATCACTTTGGTACAAACTTTTGGTTTACTTCCATCATAGTGGATAGATGAATGCATGATATTGTAAGCATATAACAGTTACACATACTTCTAGAACTATAGCTAGTAACATATAGTTTTGCAAATCTTTGCAACTCAAAATGATATGACAAGCAAATATAATGATAATCCATGTACTACTTAGCCTTATACCCTTGACACAATGAAGTCCTTTTACATCAATGACAACCTTTGTTCAAAAATATAATCAAAAGGGTGAACAAAGGGCCTTAAGCTTGAAGAATAATGAAGGGACTTGGAGAAAGAGACAAAAAAAAAAAGGATGAGAAAGAGTAAAAAATGCAACAAAAAAGTAAAATAAAATAAAATGACAAAAAATCAAAAATTAAAAGAGGGGTCCTTATACTTTCCCAAGAAAAAGAATGGTTTGTGCATGTGAGGCATAATAGGTCTTAGGATAACTTTGTGCAAGTCTACACAATTCAATTTTTTGTTCACTTATAAAAAGGAATTACTTGGACTCAATTAAAAATAATGATAACCATTGATCACTATTAAAAGAGTCACTTGCAAGGACTCAATTAAAAACAATGAGAATAATTGATTATGAGAATAATTGATTACTACAAGAATAATCACTTGCATGCACACTTAAATCAAGAAAAGAATCTAGCATATCTAATTGCACTTATCTTAGTGCACATTCAAAACACCTAGCAATCATTTTAGAATTCATGTGAATGTTTTTAGTTTGCTATTTATGAAGGTAGATTGGTAGTTTTAAGATTACACTAGAGATAATTGATGTTTATCATTCTAGTTGTCAAAAAATTTATAAGACAAGACATAAAGAATCACACGTGAAAAATGATTTCATGGGAGCAATCTAGATCTATAAAGTCAATTTAATGAATATTCTAGTCTTGATCCACATATATGTCTGAATTAAGAATCTCTAGATCCAAAGACATATTAACTCTCTTATCTTAATTGATTGACATGCATTCTTATGCTTTAGAGCTAATTATTCTCTCCCTTCACTAATCACTTTTCATGACTAAATCATACCTACTACCTAATATAGTCTAATCCAATCCATTCCATCTACTCCAACATATTATAATTAAACAAAATTGATTAATACTCTATTATTGCATCTAATCAATTAACTCAATAAGATCACTTTTTCCCCATTCCACTAATCAACATCTTTTTTTATTTTGAATACAATATGCATTACCAATTTAAGGATATATTTAGATTGATATGTGAACTAAAACTTGCTTGACAAGCAATATTGACCTTAGATATAGGCCTTGGAAGTGAGAGTACACCTTTTTCATGGCTAAAGACCCAATATCAAAGTTGATTCTTAATCACCACGTATCTCCAAAACACAAGCTTTAAATCAATCAACTTCACAAGTATTACAATTTTGACTCCTATAACTCAATGCAATGATATTGGGGCAAGAGTGACTTGGCCTACCCCACTATTTGACCTTTACTCATAATTTTAACTCACTTCCATCCAACTCATGATAACTCTAGTCGTTTAGTGTTGAAACTTGGGCCAGCCCAACTTTTCCATTGATAAATTTCTCAACAACTAATGATAACATTGGAAAGCAAACAAGTTTCAATGCAATAATCTTCTCCCCCATTTAGACTTCGATCTCCAAGTAAGCTTCACCAATTATACCTAATTATGCCTTTCATAATACGTGGAGTGAATTCAGCTAATTTGTCATATCTAATTTGGTCACATTCCTCCATTTTAATAATGAACATTTGTTAATAATGTGTTTTGCTACCTAGAATAGGACCAAATCTAACCATAAATTTGTTATTTTTGACTTTGTTGAACTATTCCCACCCCCATTTAATAAATTGCTTTCGCTGAGATATAGATAGAGGCAAATGATTTGTGATGTTATGGTTTTATGGTGGTGGGGCTTCCCAACCATAATGCGTTGACACTTTACATTTATTTCATGAATGAAAAGGTGGGTTAAAGGGATAAATTAGATAAGAACAATGATGGAGAAAAGGTTTTATTTATTAATATATTTAATTAATAATGTTGAATTATAATTAAAAAGTAGATATGAGATAAGAGTTAAAGTTTTGAATATGAATATATATGTATAAAAATATATTGTAGTATTATAAGGGAGAGAATTATAATATGTATTAAGTTGTTATGATAATTATATAGATTTTAGCATGACATTACATATTATTTATTTACGATTGATTGTTTGATTTAGAGTTGATTGGTTTTTAATTCAATTTGATTTAGTTGGTAGATAATTTATTTATTTTTCTTTAGCACTAATTATAATTAAGATGATAATAATACCATTTGCAAGAAAATTTTAATGGTAAACTTTTGAAATAATAGCTTTTCTAAATGAATATAAGATTTATAAAAATGCAATTGAACATATAATTCCCCATAAGTAAAAAGGGATAATATGTCTAATTGAATCAACAACCACATTATGGTTTGGATCCATTATATATATATATATATAAATAATTCAATTAGTGACAAAATAAAACATGTAAATCTCTAAAGATGATAGTTCTTTATAGAAAAAATATGATCCCAAAAGAAACATTTCATAGTTTTATTTGAATGACAAAATAGGAATTTCCCTAGTTTAACAAGTAGGCATTTAATTCAACAAAGAATTTTTAATGTAGATTTCTTTAGGTAAGTATTTGAGCATCTATGTTAGCTTTGGATTTCTAAATTTGTATAGTTAATTTGATGAGATATTTATGACTAAATATTTGCTTCTATTTAATGTTGAGGAATGGAGCTAAACATATTTTGGGAGGCATATATTTGTTTTAAGGGGAGGAATGAGAAATGTTGGGAGGAGAGCTAATGCCAGTATTTAAATAAAACATATAGTTTTGTAGTGCATAATTTAATCATTAAATTATGGATGATCAAATATTTCATAAAATTAAGAAATTGCTTGAAGTTATAATTTAAGATAAAAAATTCTTTAGTGACCTTCCAAAGAGACCAATATACAAAAATAAAGTCTCATTAATCACCAAACTATCAAACCCCTTTTTGAACAAGTGATAAGTTTATCTAAGAAATATAATGGATAAGTATTTCTCTTGAAATTGGATATTCTTATTCCACCAAATATAATATAAAATAAAGTTGAACTACGTAATGAAGACTCTTTCCAATTTAGAAAAGGACACATTTTCTACCAAGATTTCCAAATGGATTGAAGAATGAAACAAGAAAAATCATATCCACAAAATTAACATTTTAGCATTTTTCTTTAAATATATTTATAATAATTCCATGTCTCAATATAATCTGGCATGATTCATCACCTCTAACATCTCTAGTAATCTATTTAGCAACTAGACATAATCCTTGAGTTTTGGCTTGGAGACTTCATAGTCCACTTTTCAATGTAGGTTGGATGTAATGAGACCAAAATGTGTTTCTTAAATCAATAGTTCCATCCTATATTTCTTCAATATAGTTATTGAATTAATTTGCACAAATATGTATGCTTTTTATTAGATGACATCTAGGAAGAAGAAACATAAACATGTGACAAGAATGATTTTATTTCCCACTTAAATTTTTCTATCCAATGAAAGGAATTTATTTCTTTAATTAAATAGTTTATTATTATGTCAAACTTGGTACCAATTCCACATCCCAATAAGAATAATTCAAAAATAACAAAATGACAAGATACCATGTTATTTCACCATGTTTGATTTTTTTCTCATATTTGAGAATCCATTAAGAAGTTGGACCAATATGAGACGCTAATAATTCTATTTGCGATGAGCCAATTTAAATCTTGAAACATAATAGTACATATTTACAATGTCTAAAGTAGTATTCAACACTTTTACTAATTTTTTATAGAAAAAGTAGGCTATCATAATTAAAATTTGAGTTAATTGCAATACCAAATATTTTCTCCCATATCTAATGGATAATTATAAAGGGATAGCTTATATATTGAATTATTAACCACTATTAGGGAATTGACATATTTGGAAAGAATTTGAACATGAGCTTGAATTTGGAGTCCAAAACCTATTCATTACATAATTTTGATGATAAAATTCTTAAATTTTATCATAAGATCTGTCAAAATCTAGGTTGATCAATAATGCATTCTAACCCAACTAGTGATCTCTTTGAATAGTTTCACATGTTAGATTAGATTATCAAAAATATATCTTCTTCTAAGATTTTTTTGACCTCACAATACCTTGAATCACTAACTTTGTTTGAATATACAACACCTTGACATACTTTTATTCATGTAAATAGTGTAACATGACACTAGCCAAAAATAGTATTATTTATCACTCTATGAATAAGTTTAATGGAGTATTATTGGTGCTTAGACATAATAATTCTTTTCTAATTATCCCAAATAAAGTAGATAGAAATAATATTCATTATATAACTAGAATAAGAAACTCATCAATGCTCAAAATTTTGTTATCTACCATAAAAAAAAGGGTCACATTTAGTCTCTTCCGAGGAAAGAAGTTAGGTAAAAAAAAAAACTATAAATAGGATCAATTTCATTAGAAATACAATATTTAACTATATATTCAAAGTTTTCTTATATATCCTCCCATTAAATTTCCTCTTTGAAAAGTTTCACATAAAAAATATTAGAATATTAAAGTTATCTTAGAAAGATATATGTGTAATGAACCCTAATCATTAATTAGTTAACAAGTTTTCTCATTATTATGTTTGTATTTAGATTTATTGAAGTATATTTTGTATTCTCTATTTTTTTCTCAATCTAGTGGATTCTAGCTCTTGTTCAAGAACCTTATCCTCTATAAGTGTTAGGTTTATATAGATCCATTTTAATAGTAGTATGTTATAAGTTTTCTTAGGATAATAAATAATATTTTTATTAGTATATTGTAGTTTCCCTTGGAGATATTTTTTGTGGTGTTTGTATTGATAAACCTTTTTTTTATTAAAGGAGCAAAGGTGTTTAGTTCATTGATAAATGAAAACATGTCAATTCAATCTACGTTTGTTTGGAATGGGAATTCAAATTTTCACTAGAGCATCAACACGATGATGATTATAAATGTGGAGAATTTAGCTTTAAGGGTACTTGAAGGGTACATGAGTAGAATGAGAAAGAGATATGGAGAAAATATGGAAATTTGATTAGATAGGGTAGTGGAATAGTTTACATGCTGAAAATAACTAGAATGAGGAGGAACCAAGTGAATATTGTGAGATAAAATTTATCCATCATGGTGATTTTTTTATCCATTTTAGCTATATATTTGGAACATATAAATAAATTATGTACATGACTTTAATATCTACCATGTAGTGGTTCAATCACACCTAAATAATTATGTCAATAAATCTAATTTTTAAATTTATTTTGGTTGGGTTCAATATGGTTATGTACCAACTATGATCATTAAATGATGTTACACAATATTTAAGTTTGCTCCTAAAATTCAATCTACATTAGGAAATTTTTTAGACATTAAATCCAAAGGAGTAGCTTAATCCTTAGTATTATGAGCTTTGAATGCCAATTTGTACCTAGCTAAACATGAACAAACATAAACACATTAGTCATTCAAACAAGCATGAATAACATTCCCTATGAGATTCTTAAGCATGCTAAGAAGATGAAAACATGATCAAAATAACATGAAATAACAAGTAAATGAACATGAAATATTAATATAAGCTACTCAAACCATCATCCGATAGGGGAATTGGTGTCACTTTGATGTGGAAAGTGGCCCTTTCCCAATCCCTAGTTGATAAGCTCCAAGATCTTGATGTGAAAATAGTGATTTTCATGCAAAATGAAGATAACTTAAGCTAAGATGATGATGAAAGCATATGGATATGTGATAAATTTGAGCATAGTAACTTTGAATATGATCATGGACGAATGAAAACTGAGTAGAGTAAGTTGTGGATCCATATTCAATAGAGGAAGCCTTTATTTATAGGAAAGAAGGGTTGAAGAATGGGAAAATTTGGGAAATGTGGGACTAAGATGAGGATAAATAGCCAAGTGAAAAGTGTCACAATGCTAATGAAATCCATGGGGATATTTGTGAGAACATGTGTGAGCACATTTTGGGTGAAGGGATGAATTAAGGAATGTAGGTGAGAATGTAAGGGAGTGTAAGAGAATTCAAGGAATATGGTTGAGGGTGTAAGGGAATGTTGGTGGAGATGTAAGAGAGGTAAATTCCCTTGTAAGAGACAAGATGGCATGTAAGAGGAATTGAATGCCTTTGTAAGAGGAATTAAAAGAATTTGTAAGAGGCTTTTAAAGCCTTTGGAGGGAATGTCAACAAATGGCTATTGAGGGAATATTCTCAAAGAATATGCCTTTGTGAGGGAAAATAGGCTAATTAGTAATTAAAATAAATGAATTCCATGTGAAACTTGGTTAATAAACCATGAGTTTATTTGACCAAGGTGAAGTTAAAAGCTAGAGGATTGGATATTGAAGATTAGGAGGTGATTAAGTTTAATTAGTTCAAAATTAATTAACTTAAGTGGGTTAGGGGTTTGTGACATTTGATTAAATAGTTAGATATATTTAATAAAATGAGAGGACATAGGGGTTTTAATTAAATGAGATGAACATTAGTCAAAAGAGGGTGCATTAACCTAATAAATTTAATTATTAGATTAATAGGAGAAAGTGATGAATTCAATTAAACAGTATAGATTATTTAATTAAAAGATTAGTCTGAGGTGATTTAGGAGGAAATGATGTTAATTAAACAAATTCAGATGCATAATATTGATCAAGACTATTTAAGTGTACATTTTTCCCCTCTTGGAAGTGAGGTACCTATTACGTTGGTTCAAATATTAACGCTTTTCAAAGTTGACGTTGTTGCCAAGATCAAAATTCAAAAAAAATCTTAAATTTTTAGATGCCCCACTATTGCCCCAATGGAAAGAATTATGCTGCTACACTACCCCTCGAGAGATTAGGCAAAAATTTCAATTTTTAGGTCGAGCTCGTGACAAAGATTAAACAATAGTTCAGTTGCAGAAAATAGTCTACAAGATGCAAAAATGGGCTCAACATGCTAAAAAATGGTCAATATAAGCTTCATGGCTCAAAAAATGGATAAATAGGCTCAAAACCCTAGTTTCCCTCCTCAATTAAGACAAAAAACCCTAATTTTCAAGATTAAATAGGAGATGAGAGGCCATTTTCAATTCATTTGTGCATTCACCCTTTGAGAATTCTTGTAATTTTGCTCTGATCCTCTGACATTATGGATGGTTGTGTGCTTCCTAGACATCGCACGGGTCAAGTTCGTGAGTACTGATAGCCTCTAGATGCAAGACCCTTAGTATGCAAATTGGAAGTTTCCTTATATTACATGTTTTTTACTCATTTTTTAGGGTTTGAATGTGTCAAGAAAAATTGACATTGTATTGCATCACACATGCTCCGATCGGTGTCAGTATTGACGCTAGAGCACCTCCCTTGCGGGATAGTGTCGTAGGGCATGTTTTAGGTAGAGTTTCACATATAAAATGCTAATCTACCTTTGTGATATCATATTGTGATTAATTTTAGGTGTAGGATCACTCCCCAATACCGATTTTCTTTTGTCATAGAGCATTGTGCAACTCTATTTAGGTTTAGCACCGCTCAAAAATGTTGATGTGCCTTTGTAAAACAACGTCATCTTTTCTTTTGGCATCACTATTCCCAAAATACTAGAGCGTCACCCTAGGAAACAATGTTTATTTTTATTTTCTAGGGTACAAAAGGGTTTTTTTATCATTTTCTATAATTTTTTATGTGGTGTGCTTCATGAGTGCAGGAGGTCTTTTCTCGCTCCTATTGAAGGAGCATCGATGTTTGGTGCAGGAGCACCTATTTGATTTCTTGCCTCCATGAGGCCATTTGTAAATAGTTGCTCTATTTTATGTATTGGGTCTTATAATAAGGTTTATCAAACCATTTTATAGGTTTTTGAGTCTTAGGAGGTCATGTTTGAAGTCATTTGTCAAATAATGTTTAAAGCTGTTCCATTTTGTAAAAAATTGTAAAAGTTGCTCAAGAAAGTTGTCAAGCAACTTGTCAAAAGTGTCATTAAGGTGTTTTTTAAACAAAATAACTAAAAATTGGTTGAAAATAGTTTTTTTGGGTTGTAAATGTATAAATGCACCCTCCAAAACTCGAATTGAGAGGTTGGAGACATTATTTGTGAAGTTTGATGAATGGCAACCTCAAGTTTGTGTGCATTTTCTGATTTTACATTGTTTCCAGGTTGAAGTTGTGGTTTGTACGGCCTGTTATGCACTCAAATAATGGAGTATTATATATGGATGGAAATATCTTTGTTTCTAGTTTCCAATTCTTTTTTTCTCATTCAATTTTATTGAGTTTTGTGGAAGATATGATTATTTTGGTGAGACTGCCTATTTTAACAATATTGTGCAGAATTTACAGTCTGAAAGAATGTGATGGAACGGATTTTAAAGTACATATTTTGGGTCTGAAATCAAGTTTATGTTGTTCATATATGATTCTAATTTCATTTTATTCAAGTCTCATCAAATTTAATTAAGATTTGAATAAGTTATGATCATTTTAGTGAGGGCAGGTCTGAACCCTGTCTAGGGTTTGCAGTTTTGGGAAAAATGAAATAGTTTTCTTTTGGGCTACCATGGTTATGTTTCCAATGTGACATAGAATGAATAATAGAATGTGTTATACAAAGATTTATTTGGATTAATTTTTAAGGATTGTGAGATATGTTGTTGAATCCTCCTAACTCTGCATCAATGTTGGATTATTCATTGGGTGAGGGAATTAATCGATGATGTGATGTACTTCATGGGAGCTATTGGTTTCAGGTTCATTGCATGGATGCCAATGATTTGCATGCATATGGCAATAATTATAGCTTTGGTCAAGTGGTGGCAGAGTGAGATATTGTCATTTCATTTATCTACTAGAGAGGCCACAATGACTCTAGAGGACATATGGTGGATCCTACAGATCCCCATCCATGGTGATAGGATCGTATATGAAACAAAGGTTGGAGGTGATGCAATTTTTTTAGGTGCTTTGTGTAGATGAGTACAATCTTGATAGCGGCCAGATTGAACTTCATGCCTAGGAGGGGATTGCCCCATATTTGGCATTGTTCATGGGAGCATTGATTTTTGGGGTCTTGGGACCAAATAGGTGATCTATAGAATTTACTATGGGTTGGGGCATCATGTGGGAATTGATCATGGAGGACATGATGGTATACATCTAGGGCCTAGTGGTTCTCACATCTCTTTATCATGATATGCACTAGGTAGTATATTGTGGTGCATGCAACATAGGTGTCAGGGTTACCTTAGTCCATATCTGGTCTTATGTGCATATTGTAGTACTGTGACTAGGGATTACTCTTATCGACACAGATCATGATGAGCCTACAATGTATAGATGTAGGGCTATGACCACTCTCAATATACCGGTATCATAGGGATCTTGCATTGGAGGTGGGTGATTGACGAGATGACAACATTTCAATGGAGGCCATAGATCCGGGCCCATCGATAGCTTGATGATGATCAACATTTTTTCTATTCTCGTTAGACGAGATATATGTAGGGAAGAGAGCACTAGATGATAGAGCACTACCTTCCCAATTGGGTAGCTCATCATTTTGGAGAGGTGCAGGATGCATCACAAGATGGTTACAAGGCTGTGTTTGTGAGGACATCCAGAGAGACCGCCTAGGGATAGTAGATCCCCACAAGTTGTTCTGTATGAGTTTAGATAGTTGGTAGCGCAATCATGGGTTTATTTTGATGAGACCTAAGATTCAGGTAGGACAGTGGCTTATGATGCATATTGGTAGGTTTATCCCCTGATACATTTGACATATCTAGTCATTATATGGGCTCTAGGGAGAGGAAAAAAGAGGGGTCCTTTGTTAGGTTAGCATTAGTAGCCACCCCACAGTAGGTAGAATGATCATGGTAGGTATGATCAGAGACATGATCAACGATAGGATGATCAACCTAGGGAGGATTAGTAGCCCCCATTGATACAACTAGTAGGGAGGAGACCCCCATAATAGCCACCACTAGGTTCTAATCAGTGGGATTCTCATATCATGACCTTGATAGCACAAGTATAGCAATTGACCGCTCAATTGCAGCAATTAGTAGCTCAGTTGTAGGCAGTCACTCTAGAGAGAGATCAGGCCAGACAACAATTACAAACTATTACAAGATAGAGGGATTATGAGAGGAAGTTGTAGCAAGATGCAGACATAGAACTTTCTTAGGAGACAAGACATAGGGAGTAGTTAGAGGTTGTTGTGTATCAGGAACAGGGGCAAGTGGGGGCGATGGTCCTCACAAATATGTATGGGAGATTCATGCAATAGGTCTCTTACTATAGGTTACTGTACTACCGAGAGTACCCTCAGTTTGTCGGCAACCCAATTTTTCATAGATGAGTAGGGTGGCATCGAGTGGGTCCCATGGTGCCCCATCAATCAATCGACACTGGTCAAGTTTCCACTAGGATGATCGTCAAAGACACAAGTAGTATATCAAATAATAGACACTTTTTGGATGTACAACCTAATTATTGATGTATATACATTCATTGGCTAAGTTTTGATAGCCTCTTGTATACCATTTTGATGATATTACACATTGGTTCTAATTTTGTACCATGACATTCAATTTTTTGATATAGATATGAGATGGCTCCAATGTGATGTTGATGATGTGATGTTTTTCCTATTTTATGGATGGATGGATGTATGTATTCTATTAATGCTTATGATGTGATGTCCATGATCATGATGTGATGTTATGGATGTATGTGAGGTATGATATGTATGGAAATGTGATGTATGATCTACTTCTCCTTTGTAGTAATTTATATGATATTCCATGATGATGTAGGATGTATGTATGGATGCATTTATTTTTGTGTATTTTCCCCATGTGATATGGTGATGTCATGATGTATGTATATGTGATGTGGGATACATATGGATGATTTATATATGTATGTTTATGGTATGGATGTGATGGATGATTATGTAATAGATTAAGATGCTTAGACTAGAAAAATTGTATTATCCTAAACAACTTTAATGATAATAATGATGCAGTGGATTTTTTTCCTATTATGATGATATGCTATGATTATGCAAGATGTATGGATGTTGATGGTTTGTAGATGTAGGATGGAGGTGTGATCTATTTATTTTGAATTTTATGATACCATGTTAGCATGGAAAGAAGATAGAAGAATTATAGAGCTAGAACCTTGATTTTGAGAAGATGTAAAATACCAACAAGTCTATGAGCCGTCAAGAATTTATTAGATATGATGATAAGTGATGATGATTTTCCTATTCAAGTATTGGGACATAAATGACACACTATTCCTTATGTTCGATAAAACACATAGACACGATCCATCAAGGTATGAACAACCAAGATGGCATGGTATCTAGTGCGATGGACTTTGACTCAGAAAACATATAGGAGAATTCTTGTTCACACCTGACATACAAAAACCTTGCTAGGATGCACTTCAAAAGTTTCAAAAATCTTGGACCAAAACATGAAAAGGCATAACCTATCAATGTAATAGTCAACAAGTTGTCCAAAACACCTTCCATACACACCTAAAAAATAAAGTATTTTCCAAAGTTATATCACAAGAACATCCAACAAGCACAACAATCGATAGATAATGATCAATGCCCCATTCCTTTCTCTCTAAATCATTTTGATAGAAAACATCAAGAGGTCATTGGAATGAGTGCAATAAGATAAATCATGAGAAAATATCAAGTAAACAAACAAGCTAATGTTCCCCATACCTCTAGTCAAGACTAAAACTATGGTGATGCTTGATGTTTATGTCCATTTTAGGAAGGATGCATCCTAGGAAATGATTATCAGATGATGTAGAAACTAATGGGATCATGGGCTATTGATATAAAAAGTTAACCAGCTTGTTTACCTAATGACCTACACTCGGGATGTTTTACATTTAGGTTCACACTTTACAGATTTTATACACTTGTTTCCACTTGTTGTACCAAAGGTTGAAGATGATGATCAATTTATTGTGGATGGAAGTTTTTGTGAGTCAAAGCCGAATGTGATGAATGGTTTTATATTTTCTAGAATATTTTGATGTTTTTGGTGTTTTGTAATGTTTTGAGGCTGTTTTGATTTTCAAATTTTCAAATGTTTTTGTATTTTTTGATATTTCGACCAAGAAATTAACCTAAAACACTATACTAGGGGCCTTAGGGGCTAATCAAAGATGATCCTTGTCTACATTATACACACAGAGACCTCATAGTTTGACTGGCATAGACTGGTTTATTAATGAGAAATATTAACATGTATGAATTGCCAATTTATTATGATGGACACCTAAAGGACCTATCCTAAGGGCCTTGGGCGCTAATCAATGATTAGCCTTTCCTAAATTATACATGCAGAGACCTCATAGTTCAACATGGTAACTATATTTTTTACTTTTTATGTTTTTGACCTATTTTTTAGATTTTTTATTTATTTTGGATGTTTTGGATTTTTGGATGTTATGATATACTTTAAGGATATACACAAATTTGATTCAATGTAAGGGTAAAAAAAATCCCCCAGCATGATGTGATAGAATACCTCGATATATGAAGGACAAACTAGCCTTAGTAATGTGCTAAGTAGTTCTAAAGGGGAACATGATACTCGCAATAGCTAGCTATGATATGAACATAGATAGGTGATGGAAAGAATAATGGAATGAAGGATGAGTGTGATGGAAATCGATCTAGAACAAACCAAAGAAGCGATGGTGGATGGAGAGTGTTTATTTACACAAGGTGCATGATTGCCAAGTTATCACCAAGGTACTTGCCCAAAGCGCCACCAAAGTGGTTTTCACTAGAGGATGATTTTTTCTTTACCATTTTCAATCCTTTTTCTGATTTTTTTAATTTTGGATTTATACCTTGCAAGCTTAGGTATAAATTTTTTTCAGATGAGAGCTATTGATGGGTTCCTACAAGGGCTCATCTTCAAGTTTTGATAGCTAATATGCTCTTGATTTGTAACTTGTTGTGACAATGATAGGTCCCAACCATTTGGGTTCAAACTTACCTTTGTTGTTTGGATTAGGCATATTGTTTTTATTCTCCTTTAGTATGAGCTCCCCAACCTGGAAGGACCAACTTTTGATCTTCTTGTTATTTCTCCTCTTGAGATAGTTCTGATAAACCTTTAATTGATTCGAAGCATTGAGGTGACACTCACCAAGTAGTTCCAACTCATTCAACTGTGACACCTTGTATTCTTCATCAATGATAAGATTTTGCAAGTATATTCTCAAGGATGGGAGCTCAACCTCAATTGGTTTGATAGCTTATAAGCCATATACGAGGGAATACGATGTTGCACCTATAGGTGTGTGGATACTAGTTATGTAAGCCCATAAGGCAGGGTTTAGCTAAAGTACCAATCATGACTATCTTTATTGATTGTCTTCTTAAGAATTTTCAAGATGGTCTTGTTTGTGGCCTCAGCTTGTCTATTACCCCGAGGGTAATAGGGGGTGGAGAACTAATGTTGGATGTTAAATATTTTTCATAACTCATGAACATACTAATTCTTGAAGGGTGCCCCATTATCTAAGATAAGGGCTTGTGGAACACCATAACTGTAGATGAGGTAGTTTAGGATGAATTTGGAGATATTCTTCCCTATGATATAGGTCATAAGAATGGCTTCCCATTTTGTAAAGTATTCCATAGCGGTAATGATAAACTTGTGGTTGTTGGATGAGGTAGGTTTGATCTTCCCTACGAGGTTGAGTCCCTAGTGTGAAAAAGTCCAAGGTGCAATGATGGGCTGAAGTTCCTGAGCTAGTGTATGGATGAGGTCCCCATGCTACTGACACTACAATCATTTCTTCACATACTCATGAGCTTCTTTCTCCATGGTGGGACAATAGTACCCTGTCCTGAATATTTTCTTGGCCAAGGTCATACCACTCGAATGTGATCCAAAAATACCTTCATGTACCTCTTTTAAGGAAATAAAAGCTTCCTTAGGGTTAAGGAATTGTAATAGGGTCCCCTTGATACTTCTATGGTAAAGGGTTTCTCCTAGGATGATGAAATGAGATGAATTTTTAATAAAATTTTCTTTAGGTTCGAGGTGATTTCATCTAGGAAGATTCCTCTTTTTAAGTATGTGAATATATCATGATACCAAGGATCACCGAGACCAATTATTTCACACACAAACTTAGATTTGGGTACCTTGAAAGCTAGTATGAGAAGCTTCTCAACAAGAAACTCATATTGATGGGTGTTCTTTGGAATTTCTATCAAGGACCCATTTGTTGCCATAACATCTACTACTCTATTGTTCACTAGGGGTATCTGCTCAAATGTTATATCAATGAAGAAATATTTGAGATCTTCAACCAGCTTCGTGTAAGGGGTAAGCTTGTCATCTTTGGTTTGATACTCATCATTGACCTAATTTATGATCATATATGAATCCCCAAAGACTTTTAATGCCAAAATATGTCATTGTACTGCTATTTTGAGTCCTATGATAAGAGCCTCATATTATACAATATTTTTGGTACAAGGAAAGGATAAATGATATGATTTAAGAATGAAATCCCCTTATGGTGTGATGAAGAGGATACCTGACCCTAATCCATGTTGCATATAGGAGCCATCAAAATACATTTTCCAATGATTTGTTGTATTCAAAAGGAAGACTGACTCATTTGGAAATTTTGATACTAAGGGGTTCTCTACATATATGGGTGCTTTGGCCAATTGATCTACAATGACTTTCCCTTTGATGGCTTTTGGATCCACATATTCCATGTCAAAATCTATCAAGATCATAACCCACTTAGCCATCCACCTTGTAATAGTTTCCTTAGCTAATAGATATTTCAGTAGATCTATCTTAGCAATGAGTTTCATCTTATGGGTGAGCATGTAATGTCTAAATTTTTGTGAGGAAAATATGACTAAGAGGAAAGCCTTCTCTATGAAAGTGTAATTTATCTCATGTCCTACTAAAGTTCTGTTGATATAGTAGATAGCTCCCTCCTTTACTGTTTTGTCATGTTGAGTGAAGAGAGCCCCTAATTTCACCTATGTAGATGAGATATATAGGATTAGTGGTTTGTTTGGGATCGGTGGCATGAGGACTGGCGAAGTTAGTAGATACTCCTTAATTTGGTTGAATTATCTATCACATATTTCATCCCATTTGTATGTGATCCCCTTGTGCAATAAATGAGAATAAGGGATTGTCTTGTCTACTTGTTGCACTATGAATCTTCTAATGGATTGTAGCTTCCCTTGTAGACCTCACAACTATTTCAATGTTTGTGGTTCCTCCATATCTAGAATTGCCTTCACCTTTGCTAGATCAATCTCAATGCCTCTTAATGACATAATGTATCCCAATAGCTTTCCCAAGGTCACACCAAAGACACACTTCTTTGGATTTAGCCATAGTTTGTACTCTTCAAGTTTTTCAAATATTGATCCTAATGTTGCTATGTGGTCTTGTCATTTCCTTGATTTAGCTAATATTTCATCAACATAGTCTTCTACAGTATTATGTATCATGTCATGGAAGATCAAGGTCATAGCTCTCTAATAGGTTGCTCTGATGTTATTTAGCACAAATGAAATCATGTTACAACAATAAGTGGCCCATAGAAATATGAATGTTGTCTTATGTTGGTCCTCTTTCGCAATCATAATTTGGCTATATCTTGAAAATCCATCCATGAGTGATAAAATTTCATGTCTTGAAGTGAGATCCATGATCATGTCAATGTTTGGTAGAGGGAAATAATCCTTGGGACATGCCTTGTTCAAATCTCTGAAGTCGGTGTAGATTCGAATGCCCCTAATGGGCTTGGAAACTGGTACAAGATTGGAAACCCATTCTGGATAACCAATGGGTCAGATAAACCTTGCATCAAGGAGCTTATATAATTCTAGTTTTACTAGTAGTGCATTCTATGGATGCATCTTTTTCAACTTTTGTCTTACTATTTTGGCATCAAGATATAGTGCTAGATAATGGACAACAACTTTAGGATCTAAAACTAGCATGTCCACATATAACCATGTGAAGTTTCTCTTTCTTTTTGTGAGGAATTTTCCTAAGTTATTTTGTTCTTCATCCAAGAGTGATTCTATATAAAAGGTGATTTGAGGTGCCTCTTTGGTTCCCAAATTCATTGGGTTACACTTCTCTACTAGGACTATTGACTTCTCCTAATGTATAGGACTAATGAGAAGATTGAATTCCTCATCCTTTGGTGCCTCAAATAGGTTTTCACCATTGGATACGTCCTTTGTTTTTACTATTTTATGATCAAAAAGTGCCACAATGTGGTTTTCACTTAAGGATCAAGACATTATTCTCATATTTTCAATTTTACGACTAAGAGATTCAATCACATCCTCATAGTATGCATGTGTATCTAGTTCAATTTCAAATCCTTCTTTGTGATCTCCATATGGCATGTTGTCCCATAGCCCCATAAATTTGGAAAGAGCTTCATCATTTTTGAATGAATCTAAGATTTGTGGTCCTCATTGGTCCCATTTTATGAGTTGGGGATAAACAAGTGTTAGCTCAGTATTTTGGTTACTCGACTCAAATGACGTAGTGGTTATCATGAAAACATGGGAATACAACCATGGTCAATATTCTTTAAGCGTTTATCAAGAATGAGGGGTTCTAGTAAGCCATTATCATTTTGCCCCAACTTTTCATTTTTGTTATAGCCCATCCAAGCATCAATTATAGACCCTTTTTGTCATCTTCCATTGGAAGAATAGTTGCAGGCCTATTATCTTGATAAATCAAGTATGATATATATTTTTCATCCACCACTTCTTCGCTTAAATATCCCCACTTTTTGAAAGTGGTAGGTGTTGTCATGAATGTTTGGGATGTGCTATCAATGGGTTGTGGCTTTCTGTGAGATTTAAGATATTAGGTAACTCTCCTAACATAAATGTATTATTTTTCAATTTATATTCTCCACAACCATCATCTTAGATTATTTCTTTGATGTCTAGGATATTTTGGATGGAGGGTGTCTTTCTCTTAGATGTGGAGGCTAAGGTGGATGGGTAAACAAAGGAAGATGTCAATCCTTCATCATTCTTGGGAATTTGTGGTATTTTTTAGTACTTGGCTTCCAATTTCTTACAGTTTTAAAATGGTTTGAGGTCCCCATGGATCATTACTTCCTTATCTTGATAAGGGAACTTGACACATTGATGATAGGTAGATCTACAATGGCTTGCATCCCAATGATCCATGGACACCCTAGGAGAATATTATAGGGAAGATGAAGGTCAAGGACATGGCAAGTGGTTTTCATAATGGTTGGCCACACTTGAATGGGAAGTTGAATGGTGCCTTATGAAACCCTTTCTTAATCATCATAGGCCCTAATATAAGTCAAAACATTTAGAAGCCTCTAAAGATAGGATCTTTAGGGACAAGAAACAATATTTTAATTTTCAAAGGTATTCACATCAAAATCCAAAGGGTTTGAAATTTCAATTATTGTTTAATGTTTGTTTCTTGTTTTGGAACCAAGCAATGTGTTAAAACTGACTCACAAGCAACAAAATCCTAGCTCAAATGGGTACATTCTTCTTAGTGGGATTGCCTCATGCCCTTCATAGTAGAAGATATTATTTTACATGTAATTATGTGAAGAGTGTAAAGGTATGTTAAGAATGAACTCTTAACTGCTACACTTTAACTGAAATCAGACATGGCAAGTAAATTCTTGGAAGTAAATTCCAATGCACCACTTTAAACAACTCTTTGGAAGGACAAGTTTTCCACTAAAAACAAAGGCTTCTAATGAAAAAAAATGTGAACACCCATCATTTCACTACCATTTGCTGACCATTTAAGGATATTTAACCATTTATATTCCACTTAAGACATGGGATTAGGTGTGATACGTTGACACCTCAAGATTGAAGGTACTTCTCACAATTTCCCAACCTTTGATATAGCTTATCAATAAACGTGCTTTAAGAACTTTCTTATGAGTTTTCCATTGTGGGATGTGTCTCATAGTAAGCCCTCTCTTAAGGGTGACTCAAAGCAATAAAATACACTTTTAAATGTTTCTCTTCACCCAAGATTGCACGAAGTGCAAGGGGAGAGGATACACACTTCAAGTGTATGGAAACAAGATCACGCACCCAAAACACTTGTTCATTTTATCCTTTAAAAAAAATTGACTTCATTTTAAGTACCAAATCTAAGTGTGAGTTTCTTTTGTTCAATTTTAGCCCAACATAGCAATGACTAGTGAGTTTGTAACTTCAATTTTAACCAACTTGAAAAAAGATCAAAGCAATGGTTAATTTTAATCCCAAAAAGAACTAGTTGGTCCTAAAATAGAAAATGAAAAGCAATAATATGTTCTAATCTATTATAATAAGAATAAAAATGCTTTTCAACTTTCAAGTCAATGCTTCACTCTTCAAATTTGCAAAAGCGACCCTAGATCACAAAGGCAACGTTGTTTATGCAAAAATGGCATTGTTTGGCAATAACAACACTCTGGTGAACAAGAAAGGTGACGCTCTACAAAAAATAGTGAGTGTAAAAGTGGCATTAAAATGAAAAAAGCAATGTTGAAACAAAAGCGACACTCTGGTGAAAACCTACAAAAAAATATAAAACAGAGAGGTCAAAAGCGACGGTTTAGCAAAGGCAATACAATAAAGAAAAGAAAAAGGCGATGTGATTCATCAAAGGTCACTCCCTAATGCAATAGTGATGATATTTATCAAAATTGGCACTATGTTATCCTGTAATAGGGATGCAATATGCAAAAGTGGTGCTCTGGTTGTTTCAAAAGTGACATCATTTTTTTGGAACTTGCAAAAAAATGTGAAAAACTCACAGAAAAAGTCAATTTTTTTATTGGTTTCCTTCCTAGCACCGAAATGTAAATGTCAATCTGTACCTAGCTAAACATGAACAAATATAAACACATTAGTCATTCATACAAGCATAAATAGCATTCCCTATGAGATTCTTAAGAATGCTAAGAAGATGAAAACATGATCAAAATAACACAGAATAACAAGTAAATGAACATGAAATATTAATCTAAGCTACTCAAACCATCATCCCATAGGGGAATTGGTGTTGTGTGATGTTAATATATGTATATTGAATAATCAACACACAACCAATGAGACATATTACATTAGAGAATTGAATCATAGAATTTATCGAATTCAAAACACAATCAATTCCTAAAGTCGTTCCATTGTTTCCTATCTTTAAGTATTATTTGAATCATAATGGCTCTCAAATTTTTCTTTGCACTATGACTTGTAGAATGACGACCTAGAGAATGGATGTTGTAAAATTCAAAAATCCTAGTTCCTACATGATTTGAATAAGCTACATTATATGTTGTAGATGATAATAGTGATGTGATGATGTATATGAAACTAAATATTATGATGTAAGTGTTGTATAAAAAATACTGTAATAAAGGAAATTCAGCTAACAACTAAGCCATGATTCTAAATTGCTATGCAAATACTATGCTAAAATGTTGAATAATCTACTGCTCTAATGCTCTAAATTCTCTCAAATGATTTATGCAGAGTAAGTTTTCTCAAAGATGTGTTATGAAAAGCTAGAGAATGATGTTGTATTTATAGGATTTCCAAGGCATATTGTGATGTGGCAGGATTCAACAGTGAATATTATGATCCAGAGAGATCGAAAGTAGAGGGAGAAGAAGTTAGAGAGAATCATGGAGGTTGTCCCCTTTAAAAGAGCACTTTTACAAGTGTTGAAGAGCATCAAATGGAGGAAGAAGCCATGTGTCTCCAATCTTGTTAGGAGTTTGTTGATGAAAATTCCCATTGTTCAAGTTAGAAATATTTAAATTCATGTGACACATGCTGAAGTGGCAGATGAGGTGGAAAGAGGTTAGAGAATTATGTAGAAATGTAACAAAATTGAATTTTAATGAAAGGGAATTAATCAAATAAAACAAATTAGTTAGATTTTTTTATTTAATTAATTCTTGAAGAAAATAATTTGAAAAAGAATTTAAGAAAGTGAACTATATAAATAAATTTTTCAATTTACTTATAAGTAGAGGAATTAAGAGGGATTTATTAATGAAATAGCTTGTATTTAATTAATCAATTATCTTGACTGATTTTAGGTGTATACAGGTGTCACTTTGATGTGGAAAGTGGCCCTTTCCCAATCCCTAGTTGATAAGCTCCAAGATCTTGATGTGAAAATAGTGATTTTGATGTAAAATGAAGATAACTTAAGCTAAGATTATGTTGAAAGCATATGGATACGTGATGAATTTGAGCATAGTAACCTTACATATGATTGTGGATGAATGAAAAATGAGTAGAGTAACAATGCATGAAGTTTTGAATCCATATTCAATAGAGGAAGCCTTTATTTATAGGAAAGAAGGGTTTAAGAATGGGAAAATTTGGGCAATGTGGGACTAAGATGAGGATCAATAGCCAAGTCACAAGTGTCACAAGGCTAATGAAAGCCATGGGGATATGTTCTCACACATGTGTGATCACATTTTGGGAGAAAGGATGAGTTAAGGCACGTAGGTGAGAATGTAAGGGAGTGTAAGATCATTTAAGGAATATGGTTGAGGGTGTAAGGGAATGTTGGTGGGAATGTAAGAGAGGTAAGTTCTCTTGTAAGAGACAAGATAGCATGTAATAGGAATTGAATTCCTTTGTAAGAGGCATTAAAGGAATTTGTAAGAGGCTTTTAAAGCCTTTGGAGGGAAAGTCAATAAATAGGTTGTTGAGGGAATATTCTCAAAGAATATGCCTTTGTGAGGGAAAATAGGCTAATTAGTAATTAAAAGAAATGAATTTCATGTACAACTTGGTTAATAAACCATGGGTTTATTTGACCAAGGTTAAGTTAAAAGCTAGAGGATTGGAAAATGAAGATTAGGATGTGATTAAGTTTAATTAATTCAAAATTAATTAACTTAAGTGGGTTAGGGGTTTGTGACATTTGATTAAATAGTTAGATATATTTAATCAAATGAGAGGACATACATTGATTTATTTAATAAAATGAGATGAACATTAGTGAGAGTAGGATGAATTAACCTGGTAAATTTAATTAAACAATATAGATTATTTAATTAAATGGTTAGTCCAAAGTGATTTAGGAGGAAATGTCATTAATTAACCAGATTTAGATGTGTAATACCGATCAGGACCATTTAAGTGTCTACATGAGCATATATAGCTAAAAACTCAATAGTTTATGCATTGAAAAAATTAAGATCCCAAACATAGCTATGTGAGGAGTATTCATCTTATTAGAGTAGATTTTTATTTTCCTAGTGGGTTATCTATTTTCCCTGTGTCGTTTATTTAGTTGTTGAAGTGTCATCATGCTACAAGGGAGCTGTATTTACTAATTTTAGATTACTTGGCTATCACTCCCTACTAGTTGGAATTGCCACCTTCACCCCTTTCTTGAGTCTATAAAAAATCACTACCTAGCTTGTATTTTTATTTTTTTACATAGCTTCTCTTTGTGATCTCTTAATGCAGTTTTGTCATCTTGATGTTTTTATCTTTTGACTTATCTATTAGATATTTTTCTATTTACAAATTTATAGCTGATTTATCTCTTAAAAGGTTCTTTGTTGTGTATTTGTTTTAGATTTCTAACATAGTGCTTTATTTTTTAGATTTTAGAGTTCCTAATTGAGAGATTGGATTTTATTGTATGATCATATAAATTTTGATATGCTCTTCTCTTACATTTTGAATTCAATCTAGAGAATCATAAAAGAATTATGAAGATATATTAATCTCCATGTTGATGGTTGAGCAATCCATCATTTCCTTTGACATATTTACCTCCAATTGGATAACCTCACAATTCAAAAATTTCCATTTTTTTCTCATTATTACCAACTATTCTATATTTGTGTTTGTATCCCCTTTCCCTTTGAGTGTGAAGGTCTCCATTCTATTAATTGTGCTCTTTGTCCTCCTTTTTTCTACTTTCTATTATTAACCTGAAAAGACACATGGAGAGCATATGATTTTGGAACAAGTGAAATAGAGTCTTCCTTAGGGATTTCCTCTTGAGACTTCTTTAGTAGAATTAGAATTGTTTCCTAAGTAATTAGTGTTCCCTTAGCTTTTGATTTTCTCTATGAGGTTCAAGGTTGGGTCAAAATCCTTAGAGTCATTAACTTTTCTCTTCTCGAACTTTGAAGAGACCTCTTGAATATTTATATCCTTTTTACTTTCTTCCTTACATTGTTTTAAGAAGATTCCACCATTTTAACAATTGCTAATCTTACAAATCTTCTTTTGGAATTATCTTCTTTAATTACATTCTTTTTGTTCTTGATTTTGACCATTACAACCTCATCTCTTTGAACCTTTATTATTATTATTATTTAAAAGAAATCTATATTATTTTTCCATATATTCATGAAAATAATTTCTTATACAATTCATGAGCATCAATAGATTAAAAAAATAAGTTTAATTTACGGTTTGGGCTAATAGACTGGTAACACTTTAGCTTCCTAGGTAAGAGCATGAGAAAGATAGATGTCTATTATATCATTGATAATTATTATTTTTATGCTTTAATCAATAAATTTCTAATCATAAAACTCATATCCACATTCACTAAAACTCTAAATTAAAAATGTATTAGTTATCATCTTGCAGTAATCAATGATAGTCAAATATCAAATAACCAATGTGAATTTCATCATTAGTGGTTTTGATAGCCTATGCAAGGTTTACAACTAGATTATACTTGGATTACAAGTAGAATTACATGTAGTGAAAAAATCCTCTATGTTTATATTTTTTCATTTTACAACACCATCTTTCTTAGAATGTGTTGTTTGCCTACTCTAACATATAAGAACAATGTTGAATGTTGGTTGTGGAGAATCTGATGGAGGAAATTACTCTTGTTGATGAAATTTTATCACTTAATGAGAAATTTGAGCTAAATACTAGGATTATTATATTACCTATTGTGATAGATACTATGCATGTAGACAATCAAGTGACTATTGATTGTAACTAGATTTTTCTAACAAGATTTGAGATACATTTGAAGACCATAAAATAGATGGAATATTTATAATTTCAATAGGTGAGGACCTATTGTTATACGTGGGAACTATAAATTTTTGTTGTGAGATGGTTTCTTTTCTCCTAGTTGATCTCTTTGATGTAGGAATCTCAATCGACTTTAAAATTAGAGAGGAAAAATACATGAGAAGAGATCCAACTATTAAAAAAGTTGATTAGGGCAACTTTGGAATTGTTATAAGGGTACACTTATTCTTTGGATTGATTAGCACTAGTTTTATTCACATATAGATATAATTTTATTTATTAGTTGTAGCCCTCAATAGAAGTCAAGGTTGGGAGCCCCTATCAGTAATTTTCTTCCTAAAACCTCCATTATGGTAGTTTTGAAGAATTATTTATTTTGACATTTTTCCCTTGTTTAATTTTGTATTCATGGCTAATGAATTCTAAGTTGCAATATAATTTTTTTTTAAATTAAAAAAATTGTGTATTATTTTGTATAGGGAGATTTATTTTCTTTTCTTAATATGTTGTTCTGACATATCATTTTCAAGCCTAACATTTTTTTTCTATAGGGCATTGTCAAGTGACACCTTTTCAAAACTACTCTCCTGCAACACTAGCTCTCTCTCTCCCTTTGTTCCTTTTCTTTTTAGACAATAATTTTTCATAGACTACACTAACTAGTAACCACTACTACCTACTCCCCTTGAGAGGTAGCCTTCATCAACCTGGAACATAAGAATAAATCTTGAGTTGCTCCACCGAACTAATGCACATTCTTATGCATCTAGTTAAAAGGAGGGGCAATAACCCCTACCTTTTGTTGGAGATACTCAAATGTATCTTTAAGAGTGAATCAGGTAAAATTTATATTTTTGGGGACCAAATCAATCAAGTTTATAATGAATTAAAAGAAATAGCTCTAAAATTGGGTTGAGTGAACAATGCATCCACTCTTGTCCTTGAGATATAAGATTGTATTGAAGTCTCCACCAATATTGACTAGATCATTGGCTTGTGTTCATTATGGTTGAAATATTTTGTCAAAATATTTTATTGTGGAAGGTACCAATTAGACTATACACATTGTATAGGTAAATTACATGTTTAGGCTATGAATCTTAATTCTATATACCTACCAAATGTGACCACTTGTGACTAAAGAAAGTAAAGCTAAGTATGGGAACTAGTTTTCTTCAACCCATCAAAATCCCCATTTGAATCCGCAAATATTCCATTCTAGTCTTTCCACTTGCTTGCTATCTAGGATTTGACATCCATGGTAGAAATTTTTGCTTCCTAAAGCAAGACAATTTTGTTTCCTAATTATTATAGGTAATTCTTGAAGTGGAATTTTTGTTAGGGGCATTGATTTCCTTAATATTGCTTGATATGAGTTTTGTGAATTTCATAGATAGAGTTTCATTCCATGAAGTGATTTACCTTAAGAGTTATTCCATCTTCATTTTTGTTTCTTGCCCATGATATTGTTGGTCTTTTTCGATATCATTTTTTAACCCCTTTTAGTAGGATTACTATAGGTTGGGTTTATTTTCTTACATTTAGTTTAGGAGCTTATTTAGCACTTGAGTGGTGGAAAGCATCCTCATCACTGTCACCTTCAAATGAGTTCCATTTTGAGGTTTTATTGGACTAATGACTCCTCTGGTAGACATGTTTCTTGGAAAATCTTGAAGACCTATCAAATCAATTTTTTTTGCTAACTTTTGTGATCTCAAATTGACCTCAAGTTTTTAATTTTAGTTTCTAGAATATTTTTTTTGGAAGAGGGGGAGTAGGCCCTTGGATATTAGGTCAAAAAGAGAAATATTTTTTTCAAATCTTAGGAGGGATAGGAATTGGCTTGGATAGAGTAGAGCCATCCATTAATTATGGAAGAGTCTCAAATATCATGGATTTAACTTGCTAAACCTTATTACTTATAGGGTAAGAGGTAGAGAGGTTGTTGGGATCTTATGAAAAAGAGTATATATGAGGGAGTATTCTTCAATTTAAATCCTCTATTTACAACTGTTTGCTTTTGTGTAGAGAATTAATTAATTGGTAAAGAGTTCATTTCTATTAATTTTAATGTAGATTTTTGAAAATATAGTTGACATGCTTACCTCTAAGGTGACATTCCTTGAAACAAATTCTCCCATCAACTTTATTTTTATATCTTAGATAGAGCCTAAAGTGACCAATATTTGAGTGATAGATTGTATATACAAACCCATTTTGACATATGAACTAAAATACATTTAATTTTGTGAATTTTTAAAACGAAACATCTAATCTCTCCCAAAACTAAAGACAACCCATATATCTAAAGAACATATTAACATGAAAATTCTCTATGAACTAAATATTAAGTTCTTCCTCCAATCAATCCCAGTGGTCTTGAAAATGAATCATGCCAATAATCTATAAATTTGTTGATGAGTGTTATCGTTTTTAAGATTTATCATGGATTCTTCTACCTCTATCTCTAAGATTTGATCATTATGATATGATTTATGTCTTATCTAGTGGATCCCCTACTTCATTTCGACCAATGTGCATCCACTTTGATGTGGGTGTCCTCATAATTTCACAAACAAAATTGAATATTTGGGTGCTAAAAGTATTTTATCTCCTTTCAAAGCATCTTTTTGTGGCTCGAGTTCCTTCGATGACTTATGCTATTCTACTCATAATGGCCTTGGTTGTTGGTGTACGAGAGTTCATTGATTTCAAGATAGGTTTTCTCCACTTGCTTGAATTTTTTGCTTGCTTATCACCAAGCGTTTACTTTCACTCCATCTTTTATTTCTTCTTCCAATTGGTTTGTGCCTAATTTCGGTGCACTTCCTCTATTTTTCAAAGAATCAATTAATTCAAAATAATTTTATGATTCGTAATCTTTCCAACTCAACTATATAGATATAAACTCAATCCTCCTTACCCAATTTGGAAAAAATAAAAATAATCAAACACATCTTTAACTTTTTTTTCTTCTATTACAATCTTTTCTCCACTTCTATTCTATTTTATTTTTATAATTATTTTCTGTTATTTAATCAAAATATACTTATTATACAGATCAAAGATGGTTAGAAATTTATAAAAGCAATAAAAAATGATTTAAAAAAATAGTTTTTAATATTTATATTTTTTAAGAAAAAATAATTAATTATTTTGTATAAATGTAAAAATAGTTATAAATTATAGAAAAATGTGTCTAAATATATAGATGTTTTTAATAATATAAAATGGGAAATCAAGATTCCATAAGACTAAATTTAAAGAATTAATAGAAAACCAAAGAAAAATAACTCACAAACAACAAATGAACAACATGAAGAGACCACAAGCTACAACAAATTTTTAGGAGATACAATTCCTCAATCTTCAAAAAGGAAAGAAAAAAAAAGATTTTCCTTACAGTTCTTTTTAGCTTTCTTCAAATAAAAACAATTACTATTATTTTGAATCCTTCATTTTTGTAACTCTTGAATAACATTTTGAAGCATATGTAGAATAGCAATATACCTATGTATAACCTTATAAAAAATAAGTTCTAATTTAAAAAATTAATAATAAATAAAACAGGAAAAAAATCACAAAAAATTATACATGCCCTAGATATTAATGAAGAATATTTGCCCCCGACTTTTGGGGAAATTTTTTGGTGTTATTATGAAAGTGATGTAATCATTTTTTGATATAATATATTTTATATATTGGCTGGTCCACTTTTTACCAAAAAAATTAAATAAAAATGTTAAGAATATTTGCTAAAATAATTTTAAAGAGATTTTATTTCCATCTAAAGTTATGTATTATGATAAAATATTTCCCATCCAAAATAGAATAAAGTGCAAAAAACACTTTATTATCAAATATTTAAAACATGCGAAATATTACTTTAAAATTTATAAATAAAATCTACATAGGAAACATTGGCTAGTTTTCACTAATTACAACAATGTTGGTCCCACAGTTGTCGTTGCACCAAAAGGCTGACTTGTTAATTTATGATACAGCCACCAGAGTTAACGGATCCACAAAAGGCAGTTAGTTCATGCCACGAATCTCAACAGGAGTGGTGACCATCTACCAACAATCTCCCCCTTAGTGTTAGTCGAGGGGATTCAAACCTGACACCTTTGGATCTAATACCAATTGTTACCCCCACGGTTGTTGTTGCACCAAAAGTTTGACCTTTTAATGCCTGATACAAGTACCAGAGTTAACAAATCCATGGGAGGCGGTTAGTCCATGTCACAAATCTCGAGGGGAGTGCTGATTGTCTGCCAACAAACAATGGTTTAGTGTTAGATGTGCTAGAAGTTACTACACACTTTAGGTGGAATATTTTTTGAATATCCTCCCTTAAGGGTCAAACACACCATGTGTGAAACACCAACGATGGAAAGGAATACATGACACAAAGTGACCTAAAAGACAAACTCTAGGATTTAAAGTCCAACTCCTTATTTATCTTGAACTAAGCCTAAAAATATTGTGTTGGGGATTAAAAAGGGTTAGAGATTGTAAGAAGCATAAAAATAATTCCAAAAGAATTATTCCAAATAATAAATAGTCTTAACTGCTAGATAAAAGATTAATAGTTCACCTTACAATAACCAATTAAAGAAAACACATGCACATATAATAGTAAAGATGAACACAGACAAACTATAATATTTTAGAGAACCCCTTCTTATTAGGCTTATGGATTAGTCATTGTTTTTTATTAGATAATTATGGGAAGGGCCCTGATCATGTGGTACAAAGCAAGGACAACAAACAGAGAAATAGATAAGGAAATGCAACACTTGCCACCACCAGAAATGGATTAGTCATTGTTACACAACATGCAATTTTGAAACATACAATGAGAATCCCCTATATAGTAGATAATAGAGGCTGGAATAAACTTGGACATCAAACTCAAAATGTTAGCCATGCAAAGCTAATTCCCTTGTATTTAACCAATAACTTAGGCTTCATAACTTAATTGTACAAGGAATAGTCCAAAATTTGAATGGGAATGTATGCTAGTATTTATAAACTAGTTTGCCTAGATCAAATAAGTCTTTCCCCACTTACAGGAAAGGACCTCTCTACACATTATGATACTTCAATTGCTTCTATGGTGGTTAGGCATGTCTGTAGACCTTAATTGATACAAAAATGTCTAGGGTGTTGAGAAATCTTGCATCACCAAAAATATTTTCATGTCTAACCTTTGTTTCCTATTTAGTTTTCACTAAAATTTTATGTACTTCTTCAAGCATTGGGTTCAACATAATTGGATTTTTCTCAAACTATTGGTCTTTCTAGGAATTTTATGCTCTCAATGTTGTTTCCTTGAATGCGACTAAGATCTAGGAGGAATTTATTTTAAAATTGCAAAGGATTTTGTAAATTAAGCACCAAAATTATTAAAAATACAAAATTTTAAATTGTTTATAAATGCTCAAAAGGTAAAGTGCAATTCGCAAGTCTTGGGCTATCATAGATTCATGTAAATTAGGTCCCTTAATAGTTTTCAATGCCCCTATACTATTGCACATTCATTATGGATGCCAAATTGAGGAGTGAGGGAAATTTTTAGCTGTCAAAGTCACGAGAGGAGTGGAATAATCAATGTATTTAGGAATTACATTCAAGAAATATTTAGAAAATGCCTCCAGAATATTCCCACACTAGGGTATGGCATCTTGGAGAATAATTTGTAGCAACATGGAGAACAGAAATTCAATGCCTATGTTGCAAGAATGGAAAGAGGAATGAAAGTGTTGTCACTGATGTCAACTGGTCAGCTAGTTATCTACTAGTTGTTGTTGACTGCATATGTTGAGGATATTGAGAAAGGTGTATAAGAGAAGGTTGCAGGTTGTCAGTTGTTGAGGATGTTGGTTTAGTACCTATGAACTATATTTTTTGTGTTTTGGCTGAGGTCCGAGAGAATTATTGTTGGTTTGGATTTCTCTTTATGGTTTTAGAGTTGTGTTGCCTTGGTTCTATTGAAGATGGTTTTGATATTTGGAAGCATCGAGCTTAATTGATCTATGCATCTTATACTGGTTTGGTCAACTGTGTGTCAAGCACTATCTTCAAAGTTTATGAAGCATGTTGGATCAATTAGGGTCTCAATGAAGTGTGTGTTTGGGTCACCCTCATTCTAATTCCACCCTAGGATGTTTGATGCTGACCTAATTTGAATTTGAAGTTGAATGGTCGACTTTGTATCTTTTCAAAGTTGGAGATGGTATAAATACAGAATGCACTAGCAATGAAAAATGAACATAAGAAAATAAGGAAGATAAGTGAAAGAGAAGATGTGACTTTGATGCTATTCTGAAAGCATGTGAGTTATGTGTGTGGTTGATCGGTGTGAAGCTTAATGCTGACTTTTCTGATCTAGTGAGTAGAAGGCAAACTTTGCCATTCATGCAAGTGGATTAGTGATTGTGGTGGAATCCTTTGTTACATTGGGATTGTTGTCTGTCTGTAACAAGTCTTCTTTGTATCTTTGTGTTAGTGAGCCATCCGGTTTGTATCCCTATGGACAGTGAGTCCAGACATGAGTCTGTATTCCAAGCAATGAGCCTTTTTGTAATCAGTGTTGATATTCTCTATAGTGTGAGTTAATCCTCTTTGGGTTTTCCACATAAATCTGGTGTTATTGTGTTTGTGTATTGGAATTTGATGATTAATCTTAATCAGTTTATGTGTTAGTTCTGGTAATTCAATTTAAGGTTAAAATATGTGACAACTGATTCACCCCCCCTCTCAATTATCTTATCCAACAATTGGTATCAAATCTTGGTTCCTTGGTGAAGAGATTAATCGCTTGAGGAAGGTCCGAGATGGCTAGCAAAATGATCTATGATTATCCAAGGTTTGATGGAACTAATTATTGTATCTAAAAATTATTGATGGAAGAATATCTAGAGTATTGTGAATATGTTATAGAGAAAACTTATAAGAAACCCTACACTCCTCATGCTAATGGTCTGAGTACACCTGAAGAAATCAAAGCACATGAAGCGAATAATAAGGAAAAGTTAATATTGAAGAATAGTTTGGTACATTTCAAGTTGATTAAGGTCTAGAATTTGAAGATAGCTAAGGAAGTGTGGGATGATTTAGAAAGAGAACATGACGGTGATGAGAGGGTAAAAGAGGAAAAATTACAAAATCTAGAAACATAGTTTGATTTCTTACACATGTACGAAGATGAGAATGTTAAAGCCTATATATAGAGATTGGATGAGGTTGTGGCTATAATGTGATCCCTCGGTGCTACTATAGATGAAACTAGAATTGTAAAGAAGATTCTTAGAATTCTTCCTAATGCTTATAGTGAAAAATTGAGTGCTATTGAGAAGAATATAGATTACAAGACTTGTACTAAGGATCTATTTCTAGGATTTTTGATATCTTATGAGATGAGGAAGCCAAATCTAAGAAGTGGGGGTAAAATAGAGATTGATTTTAAAGCTACAAAAAATGAAGATATGGATGAAGAAAACTTTGATGAAATCGAGGCTAACTTTGTAAGAAGAATGAGAAAAGGCTCTAGTAAGTATGAAGGTAAATTTCCCTATAAGTGTTTTAGTTGTGGAGAAATTGGTCACTATGTTGCAAAGTGCCTGAAAAGAGCTAAAAGGAATAAATGAAGATATGAGAAAGAAAAGAAAGGAAAGAAGATTAACAGAGCTTACTATGTTAATGAGAATGCTAGTATTTCAGATGAAGATTTAGAATATGAAGATCCAGATGAAAATGAATGCTTGTTCTTGGCGATTAAGGATGAACCTACTTCTACTAAATTAGAAATACAGCCAAAATAAAGTCCTCCGGAGAAAGAGAAAGAGAAAGAGAAAAATGAAGGTACAATTATCTCTGCCCTACATGATAAACATGAAAAGAATTTTTGGGTAGTTGATAGTGGTTGCTCACATCACATGACTCATGACAAGAGTAAGTTTGTAAAAAATGAGAAATATGATGGAGGTCTGGTTATGTTTGGAGATGATACTGGTGCTAAAATATGTGGGATTGGTTCAGTAAGTTTTGATGGAAAGCATCATACTGACAATGTTTATTATGTTAAGGGTTTAAGGAATAATCTATTTATCATTGGTCAGATGTGCAGAAAAGGATATGATCTTGTGTTTACGGATGAGAAATGTGAGATCTAAAAAGGATCCAGAACATTGATTGCTACTGGAAAGAAATCTAAAGGGAATATTTATCAACTTAAAGGTGTTGATGGAAAATGTTTTATGACTCAGATAAATGATAGCTGGTTATGGCATAGGAGAATGTGTCACATGAATTTTGATAACTTGGCAAGGATCAGTTATGTTCAGGCTGTGAGAGATCTACCAAGAATTAAAAATCCTATAAATGCTATCTATAGGAATTTCCAATTTAGGAAGCAAACAAGAAGTCATTATAGATCAAGAGAACAATCTACTACTGGATTACTGGATTTGGTTCATATAGAACTTTGTGGTTCTATGAGAGTGCAAAGTCTACTTGGCAAAAAGTACTTTATGATTTTAATTGATGATTAATCTAGATATACATGGGTTACATTTCTAAGAGAGAAATCAGATGCATTAGATAGATTCAAGGAATTCAAGGCTATGGTTGAAAATGAAGTGAATTTGAATATTAAATGCTTGAGATCTGATAGAGGTGGATAATTCACCTCCTATGAGTTCAATATGTTTTGTGAAGTGCATGGTACAAAGAGACAACTATCTACTCTGAGAACTCCTCAACAAAATGGAGTTGTTGAAAGGAAAAATAGAATAGTTCAAGAAGCTACTAGGTCAATGATCACTAAAGTCAGATTACCAGAAGTTTATTGGAAAGAAGCTATTCACACTATTGTATATGTATTCAATCGAGTTCAGGCAAGACCAAATAGTAAAAATACTCCCTATGAGCTATGGAACGAAAGAATCCCTAGAGTCATATATTTCAAGGTATTCAGAAGAAAATGTTATATCAGAAGAGATGAGGAAACTTTGGGTAAGTTTGATGCAAGAAGTGATGAAGGAATATTTCTTGTATACTCTACTAAAAGCAAGGCATATAAATGTTTCAACAAAAGATTGAGGAAAATTGTAGAAAGTTTGAATGTGAAGGTTGATGAAACAGTAAAGAATTCTATTAATATTGATGGGTATATGTGTGATGAACATGAATGTGAAAGAATAGAATAAGTTGTGTAAGAATAGGATAAAGATGAGCAAGAAAACCAAAATTAAAGTGAAGAATATGCTCTAGTGATGTCCCTTAGGATACCAAAATATGTGCAGAGGAATCATTCAGAAAGTCAAATTATTGGAGGCAAGATAAAAGGTGTGCTAATTGGAAGCAAAGTTGTTGCTGAAGTAAATCTATGCTTATTCTCTGAGATTGAGCCGAAATCAATAAGTGAATCCTGTAAGATGAACATTGGAAGGAAGCAATGAAAGAAGAAATTTTACAGATTGAGAAGAATCAAACTTGGGAATTGGTCCCAAGAACGGTAGATAAAAATGTCATTGGATCAAAATGGGTATTCATAAACAAGTTGAATGAGAACGAGAAAGTTGTCAAAAACAAAGCAAGGCTTGTGTGTAAAGGCTACTCACAAGTAGAAGGTATAGATTTTCAAGAGGCTTTTTCTCTGGTAGCAAGAATGGAAGCTATAAGGATGTTCTTGGCATTGGCTGCTTATAAAGATTTCAAAGTCTATCAGATGGATGTCAAGTCAGCATTTTTGAATAGTGAACTAGAAGAAGGATTCTACATGGAACAATCAGAAGGATTTCAATTACAGATCAGTCGGATATGGTGTGTAGATTGAAGAAAGATTTATATGGATTGAAGCAAGCTCCTAGAGCCTAGTATGCAAGGCTAGATAAGTATTCGAGTCAACAAAGATTTAACAAAGGTATGACAAAAAGGAAATTTATATTTCAATATTGAAAATGACAAAATCTTGATTGTTGTTGTATATGTTGATGACATTATCTTTGGAGGAAATGAAAAGAAGTGCAAAATGTTTGTGAAAGACATGCATAAAGAATTTGAAATGTCTATGTTTGGCAAGATGAATTTCTTTCTTGGGCTACAAATTAATCAATCAGGGGAAGGAATTTTCATTTCACAATCTAAGTATGTGAAAGAGATGTTGAAAAGATTTGGAATGGATGGTTCCAAACCAATAAGTACTCCTATGGTGACTAGTTGTAAGTTGGGTAAAGATGATGATTCAGCTAAGAATGATCAGAGCAAGCATAGATCTATGGTTGGTGGACTACTATATTTGATTGCTAATAGACCAGATACTATACATGTGGTTTTTCTTGTGGCTAGATTTCAAGAAGATCCAAAGGAAACACATGTTATTGCAGTTAAAAGGATATTCAGATATTTGAATGACACTCCAGATTATGGATTATGGTATCCTAAGGATACTAACATTACACTTAGTTCTTATACAAATGTAGATTTGGTTGAGAGTATAGATGACAAAAAGAGTACTAGTGATGGTGCATTCTTTCTTGGATGTAGATTGGTGGCATAGTTGAGTAAGAAGCAAGATTCAGTCTCTTTGTCTACTACTGAAGCTGAGTATATTGTTGTTACATCTTGTTGTACACATGTTTTATGGATGAAATTGTTGAATTGCATAAGACAACTGAGAGGGGGGGTGAATCAGTTGTATCAAATTCTTTACTTCTTAACTTAATCAATTCCCCTCTAACCTCAGTCTATTATTAACTCACAATATAGTAGTATTGCAATACCGGATACAAAAGGCTCACTGCCAGAGGGATCACTACCCAGATACAAAGTCTCACTACCCAGATCAAGGGCTCATTGCGTTAGGACTCACTATCTAGAAAGAGAGGCTCACTGCCTACAAAAAATACAAAGAAATAGATAATGATCCACCACCAGAAGTTACATACACTTCACAACTTGATTAGAATATTTTGAATACAATGAAGTACTATTACCTTAATTCACTCTTCCACACTCTTCTTTTCACACTTGTTCACACACTCTTCTCTTGCTCGAAACGAATGATGGATGGATATGAAATTTTCTACAACTTAACTTTCTTTTATATAATCTTCAACCTTAGAAACATTCACCAAAGTCAGCTATTCAAATTTAAATTACAATTTCAAACTATGTCGGCTACTCAACATTCCCATGGTGGATAAGAATGTGAGGGGACCAAAAACATATTTAATTTAGGACCCAAATAACATCTTGGATCATGCACATGTTTCCTCAAGTCGATGCAAAAAAAAAAATGTATTGTGTAAACACCAGGTTGGCCAAACCTAGTGAAAACACCAATGAAATTTGAAGTACATGTTGTGCAATTTTTGCACACACGCCCCACTGAGAGTGGGGACCCTCTGTTTTTGCTTTTTGGTGTTTTGGCCCTTCTTTTCTGGGGGTTTTCGCTTGCTTGGGTTCTTGCTTTAATGTCTATCTTGCCAATTGAAGTGGCACATTTATGAATATTATTGAAAATCTTGAGTTCTGACTTCATTCCAGAGTTTTCACTGCTTTTAGGAAAATCTGCCTGGGCCGGACTCTCCCTCCTTTCGATGTCCGAAGTTGTTGCCTTTTTACCCTATTTTCAAGAAAATCCGTATGGTCCAAATTTCTCCGAAGCCCATCGCCGTGTCGAATCCTTGAGTTTTCATGGTTGTGGCTGTCTTGTCGACCGCATTAATGGCATTTGTGCGGGTGTTTTGGGGCTTTGATATATTGGATTTTGGGAAGTGTTTGATCATTTGAGTTTGTTCATTTTCTATCATTTGAGCTTGAGTCTTGGAGTTTATAGTGTTTTGCTGGATTGTGATTTTCAAAGCTGTTTCGACTGTGCATTTGAGTGTTGGGTGTGTGGATTGTATCCTGCTTGCATTCGATGGTTATCTATTGGCATCACCAGTTCCAGTCTTTTCACTCCCATGGTATGTTGAAATGTTCCTTTTCTCTGTTGATTTCGAGTTGCTTCGCCTCATTTTCTTTCTAGTCCTTCATGATTTCCTAGTTTCCTTGGGTATGCGCATCATCATTGGGCATTTTGGGGGCTTTTTGCTGTTGTACCAGTCTGCTTGGTTGGTCATTGATGTTTACTTTGGTCTGGTATTGCTTCTTGTTTGGGCGTTTTCTTGCATTGGTCTTAAAATCTCCATTCCGGTGTGTGAGCAAGTTGTGCCTAGTTCTATGTGCTTTCATGGTAGACATTTTAGGGTTCCTAACCTAGGGCATGGCCAATCCCCCTCGAGCTACTATGAGGAGTGTTCTAAATCCGTATTTGATCCATTGGAGGTCTAGGTTAAGTTGATTTCAGAGTTCAGGCTTGAGATCCGGTGTTATTTGAATTATTTTGGTGAAAGTAAGGAAGATGTGGACAGGTTCGGGTTTTCAAGGTCCTCACGGAATTTCGCTTCCCCTAGATTTCCCTGGCTTTCCTTATTCTTTCTCTTTTATTGCCTTTTTCTCGGATTTCATCTGTCTCGCCAAAATCCACTTCCACCGGATTTTCTTGGTGTCCGCAGTTGGTTCGTTTTACCGATTTCGTGCTTTAATTTTGATATATCTAATTTTTGCTAAATTTCGTTCCTTCCAGATTTTCCCGGATGTTTCGTGTCTCCTCCCTTTTCTCGGGTTAGTTATAACTATTGTTGTTTTCACCAAAATCTGTCTTTGGCAGATTCTTTCGGGTTTTCTAGGAAAAGGTTGAATTTGGTGGTTATGGAAGGATTTGTTTATTGATGATGTCTTTGATAGATTAAATGAGGTTATGCTATGTGTTTCTAATGGTAATCCTTTGTTAATTG
Source organism: Sequoiadendron giganteum (assembly GCA_007115665.2). Lineage (NCBI taxonomy): Eukaryota > Viridiplantae > Streptophyta > Pinopsida > Cupressales > Cupressaceae > Sequoiadendron > Sequoiadendron giganteum. The sequence continues at coordinate 143,033,230 of CM021104.1, forward strand.
ATGGATTGAAATGATGTTTTGGGATTTTGCATGCTTGGTTCGTTGGAATCCGCCTGGTCCGGATTTTCCCAAAAATCCTCTTCAGTGTGGAATCCATGAGGGGGGCTAAATCCCAAACTTTGGGATACTAGTTTCATACACTTGTTGTTTCTTGTGGATATGATTGTGGTTGTCTTTATGTGTTTACAAATAGGATCAGGACAGGATATTGTTGGTCGAGGTAAAGGAAAGGCAATAGATCCAGGTGCAGAGACTTCTGCCATCTCAGATGCAGAGAAAGTGAAATTGGACATAAAGAGCCAGATTCCTAAGAGCAAGCTGACCTCAATTTGGTCAGGAATCACATATACAAATGTGGGCATATGGGACTATGAGCTGGTGCTTGAGTGTGCCAGAAATTATGATAGAGGGACACAGAGAATAATTGGTCCCCAAGGAAGGATCTTGGTTGGGTTTTGTCCTGTATCCATTGCTGCAACCTTTGACATGCCTGATGGGTCCCATGTGGTGGCCTTTGACATGGATGGTGCCAGGAAGTATTATGAGGAGAATATAGTCAAGTCTCAGCAAGTGACTAACTCTTTGCTGGAGAAGCCTAAATCCCATTTCTCCAAGTTGCCTAAGCAACTATTCAGGCTTAAGTTCAAGAGGGAGTACTACAATGTCATCACTCTTCTCAACAGGTTGGTAGGATTGAAGAGTACAGGTGTGTTCGAGACTTGGATGTTTAATGTGATTGCTAGAATGGAGCAAGGAATTGACTATCATTGGGCAGGTGTTATCAGTGTTGTGATTCATGAGCAGTTGTGCAATGTCTTGCAAACCAAGACTTTTACCATGACCTCTTACCTAGTGTATTCATTGGCCAAACTTCACCCATACAAGGGGTTAAGCACTAGGGGCACCTTTGGACAAGATGCCATATATGAAGTATATCCACAGTTGCACTTAACTACAGGGAGCTACAGGAGATCCAATGATGTGTTCACCATGTATATCACTAGATTTCTCCAAGGTGCAGAGCATATGAGAATCTCAGACAAGGTGAAGGAATTGATAAGGAGATATGGGGCATGGTTTATCTAGTTCCCAACTTTCTCATATATTAGAATTGATGGTTTTCAGAGGGCTCCCTATAGACTCCCTAGATACCCTATTGATCATGTCATATTATTGGAGGTCACTAGACAAATTTGTGACTTCGATTATATTGTGAAGGGAGAAATGCACAAGACGGGTTTTGGGAATGACTTTCCCCTAAAGATAGGAATGGGTGAGGTTTGTGCTTCCATTCAGTCTGCTCATGCTTCTGAGGAGGAGATGAGCACTTATGGTCTCTCTTTCCATTCCAAGAGAATAAGGTTTGACATCACTAGCGAAGCTCAGAAGAAGGCCAGTAGAGAATATAGCCATAAGGCTCACATTGAAGATTACTGGGTTAACCTTGCTGATGAGTTTGAGGTAAGAAATAAGAAGTTTTCTAGATTGCCAGTGGATTTGGTAATACTATATAATGTGAAGGCCATCCCTGACCAGGTAGAGGAAGATGGAAATGTAATCCAGGGTCATGTCTATGAGGTAGTAAAAGATAGGCCAGTTGGAGAAGTTGACTGGTTAGAAGAGGAAAAAATTGAGTTAGACCAAGTCATTGCCCCGGTAATCAAACACACCAAGATGTGGTTGAAGCATAAGATGCTAGAGTTGGAAGGTGAAGGTGTTCCATGCACCTATGATCTGATGGGGGACTTAGAGTCTCACTCTGCTTCTGAGGGATCACTTGAACCAGATCCTAAGGGCAAAGAGAAGGTGGATTCTCCTTTCAGAATCCAAGTAAGGGAGGTTCAAGCTGAGAAGGCTACAAAGGTAAGTAAACAAAGGAAGCATATTGCTAAGAAGAGGAGACATGCCTCTAAGAAGGAAGTTGGAAAGAATAAGGAAGGGGAGGAGGAGGTGGAAAGTGCTCCTCCATTGATAAAGAGAAGAAGGATTACAAAACTATCACAGAAGGTGGAGGAGGCTCCTAAAGTTGATAAGGAGAGCGAGCCACCAGTGGTAGAGGTAGATAGCTTAGGGGAAAAGACACAAGTGTACATGAGGAGGTCAAGGACTCCTTCCCCAAGGGATACTGCAGCAAAGGAGAATGTTCCAGTGAGTATTCCTATTGTGGAACAAGTGAGTGTCTCCATTCCTCAGGATATTGGTAACACATAGGAGGAATCCAAGAAGGATGAAGATCCTAAGGATTTGGGTGAGGAAGAGTTTCAGGAAGGAGACCTTTATAATGCAGAGGTAGAGATTGATAAAGTAATACAGTCTCCCTTGGTATCATATGCAGACTCACCTATGAAGGAACAAGTAAACAAGTCTCCTCAAAAGGAGGACGAAATACCAACTAGGGCCCCTTCACCAGTACAGGTGGTTGTGGAAAAACAAGTACAAGAGAAGGAGAATCCAGCCATGGACATTCCCAAGATTCCAAGTGCTGAAAAGAATACAACTAGTGATCAACAAGAATAGGAGCAAGATCAACAAAATACAGTGCCTGTTGGGTCTACTATTCTAGATTGGCTTGATAAGGAATTAAAGAGTAAAATGGTGATAGTGGAGGATGATCCTCCTAATTGGGATGTTCTCATGGCTAATGTAGAAAAGGAAAAGACTAAGAAGAAAGATAGGATTGTGTCTCGAATTCAAATAGATAGGTCAAGTAATAGAGTGGCTCACATTTCTACCCCTACTCCAAACAAAGATAGAGACAATGTGACTACCCATGATTATCATGTGCAAACTATAGACTTAGGGCATGCTACTGTGGAGTAGGATATTGAAGAATATGAAGGCTCCAGTGCTGTGATTGTGGGCAGGTTGAAGAAAGTTGTGCAGACTAGGCATGAGCTAGAGAGGGAGAATGAGAAACTGAAGAAATACTTGCAAGAGTTGATGAAACCCTTGCAATCTATTGGCTCTTCCTCCTCTGCTATGGGTTTCCTGCCTCAGGAGAAAATCTTTGAACTTGAGAGGATGAAAGGAACCACACATGCTACAGTTGCTTGGTTGCAGGGTGTCCAAACTAAAGGAGATGATGCTATTGAGAGCATTTTGTCAACTAGAGGAGATGCAATGAGATCAGTGGATTGGTTAAAGGCTATCTTAGCTCAAGATAATGTGGATACTGACCTCCTACTATAGAAGGCCACAACAATCATGGGATTCACTGAAGATAAATTGGTAAAGTGTGGGATTCTTCCTTTTCCAAGAGTTTTTGAACCTTGGGAATGGTTTGAAATCCTACAAATGAGGTAGAAGGCCTTAAGAAAAATCCATAAACAGGAAAGGGATATTGAGGACACATTGGCTGGTATCCATGAAAAATGTATTTCATTCTTTGAGTTCATGACTGGAAGGAAGAAGTTTGCTCCGAAACATCTCAATTTGGAGCATCTTAGGAAGTGGTGGAGAGATGTTTATTCTCCAGTTAGTGAAGGGCCAGTTACTGGACATCATTTGGATGATGCTGCAACTTATATTGCAGTCAAGGACAGATATATGACTAACAAGGATGATTGGGATGGTACAGTTAGGCAGGCGAGAGATGATATCAAGTCCCTTGAGAGAAGGATTAGGGTTTTGCCTGTGCCACCTCTTGTTGAGCTAGATAGAGTTTTGTTGGCCATACATGGTGAAGAAGATTGAGCTAAAGACAAGGATGGGGAGTAGCTATATAGGGTTCGATTGAGATTTGTGCTTCCCATTATTCACATGTATTGGGCCAACCTTTTTGGCATCTTGGCGGTTTTGGATGAAATTGGTGCCAATGGCACATTTCATATGTTTGAATATCTGTGAGGCTGACCTCTTGTAGGTCATTTTTTTTATTATAAATCATCTTTTGGGCTGACCTATCTTAGGGATTCTCTATAAAATAGGCATGTTGCCTCATTTGAAGATAGAGATAGATAGATGAGCATATAGGAGGATAGAGAAAAAATAGATAAGTGATATTAGAGAGACTTAGGGTTTATTCTCAAGCAAGTGTTGTAATAGAAAACTGGAGTTGTTGCTATTATGGATGATTAATATAAGAGAGATATTGTGTTTGGTATCTATCTTGTTGAATTTCATCTAGCATGGTTCTTGTTGTTCTATCTTTGAAATTTCTTATAAGTTTATGGTTAAATGGTTTGATAATGCTTAGGGTTTCATGTTTGGAATGTTTGCAGCGATCTCTAGTCCATACTTTTTGCAGTTAGTTGATTGTTAGCTACTTTGCAAAGTTAGCTTGGACTCAAAATTGTGCTTAGTTCAATTATGAGGATTTATTCATCTCAATTGCAATAGAGTTGGTTTAATGAATGTTTGTGATTTGAAAACCTTTAAATACCTTAGAAGATTGCAATATTTTGTGAAATTGCAGATTCATCTGGGTCAAGCAGAAAGTAGTTTGTGAGAGATCGGTCCATTCTGAGCATTTTATCTTTTGGAATTTTCAATCTTAGGGTTAGAAGTAGTCTTAGAATTATCTCTGAAACATTTATCTTTTTCTATTTCTTTATTATCAGGATTCCAATCAAGTTTCAAAGTATCAATTTCTTGTTTAGATCTGACAAATTCAAATTTCAGTGTTTGCTCGTAGTAAGGTCCCTTTGTGATTACTAGCATTTTCACATTTATCACTGAGTTGTTTTATTGCATTGTCAAGAATTGACATTAGAGACCTTGGGGTTATCTCTTTTCCCATAGAGATTTACCTTTCAAGAGAGATAGGATATCATATTCTGTCTGAGTTGTTGCTGTGCAGAAAACACCATCAATAGATTGGCACTAGAAGGAGGGCCTTTGAACAAGCAAACTGGAGCGTTTCTAAAATGCCATCTCTCCTGAGAGGCTTAGAAGAAGAACTAGATCTACTCCAGGAGGAGAATAATTTCAAGAGTTACAAGCCCCTACTAGGTCAAGAAGAACCAGAGGAGGGGAAGAATCATCGTCAGCTCACCCACTCCCATCATCTCCGTCATCCTCATCTTCATCTAACTCTGAGGGAATTTCCATTCCATAGCCACAACCAGTCATAAATAAGCCATTACTACCCCCACCTCCACCAATGGATTTTCTTGCTAATAATAAGTCCCCACTGATCTTTAACAATTACAATGTCATGCCTAAGAACCCTAAGCATTTTTGCTCTAATTTTCATACTCATGACCCCAATAGAACAACAGAAGAGCACATTATGATTTTTCAAACTTGTCTAAGGGATAGAGGAATTAACCATGAATATGTTGCATGTAGGCTTTTACCTTATTTTCTAGGAGAAGAAGCCTTCTATTGGTTCAATCACTTGGTTGTTGCCTCCATCCATAATTGGACTAAGTTAGAAGCTGCATTCCTACAAAAGTTCAAGATTCCCATTAGTGCTAATGAGTTGTACTTGCATTTTACTAGAGTGAAAAGAGAGATTAATGAGCCCATAGGATCATTCATTGATAGGTTTCATCGAGCATATACCAGACTCTGGGCACCTTACACTGGAAATGAAAATACTGCTTTAGAGGTGTACCTTGAGGCCTTGGATAGCCTTACAACCACCTTTCTTAAACAAAGGACTAATCCTCTGAATACTTTTCTCACTGCATATGCAGAGTTTGTAAAAGTTAGCATGGACTTGAGGCAAAATTTATCAGGACCTTTACCATCCTTAGGTCCTGCTGCTCACCCTGGACAAATTCAAGCTCTTAACCAAGCTTTGACCAGTCATGCTCCAATAATGAATCCTGTACCATCATTTCCTCTGGTTCCTCATCCAGGTCCACCTTTAAATCAAGCTCAACCTATGAATTCTTATCCCCATTAGAGAGCTAATCAACCCTTACATCAGCAACAAGTTGGCTTCCCTGCATACTTACATAATTCAGAAATCTTGAATTAGGTTGTTGGTTTTGGAAACATACCCGGATATCCTTCTGGTGGTAATCCAGTACCACCTAATAGTCTGGATACGGAGAGGTTGGATGAATTATCTAAACAAGTGAAGAGGTTGAATACGAAGGTGACTTATTTGAGAAATCAGAATAGCCAGCTTCAAGTTGCTCAGAAGAATATACAATCTAACTATGGCAAGGAAAACAAGAATTTCGAAAGAGGTCAATACTTTGACAAAAATCAAAATTATGATAGAGGGAAAGGTTCTGTTCATAATTTCGATAGAAGGCAAGGCTCTGGTTAGAATTTTGATAGAAATCAAGAAGGTGGACAAGGATTTGACAGAGGGCAACATCCTAGGCAGAATAGGTCTTGGAATACTGGACCTAATAATGGAGGGATTCCTACTCCCTTGGATCGGCCCGCTACTCAAGAGAAGCCTTTGAATGGTGTATACTTAGTAGAAGTAGCTTTGTCTGGATGGTGCAGGCTCCATAAAACAAGTCAACACTCTAAGCTAGACTATGCTAAATTTTAGACTGCAGCTTCTATCTTTCAGTATGAGGTGGAGAATAATTCCACTAGACAGGAAATTGTGCCTTCAAATCCATATGATTACTAGTACTTAATCATGCCCCATTCCCTAAAGGTGAGGAAAGTGAACCAAAAGAAGTATCTATTACAGAGGATGAGGCATAATAGGGGTTAAATGAAGATGAGATTTCCCAGTTGTTTAATGAGGAAAATGAGAATGATAATGGCCCTTTAGATGAGGAAGAAGTTAGTGTTGAAGAAGTTCAGATGTTTCAACAACCAGCAAAGAAATATGATTTAATAAATAGGCCTAGCAGGGGTCCATAGGCTAGATGTCCTTTCACTACATCTATCCCTCCTAACAATTTCAATACTCCACCAGATCCACAAGCTAGTAATAATCCAACTTATCCTCATGTACCAACATAGTACCTGTCAAAGGGAAACAATGCTGAAATATCCAAGGATAAGTAGGCCGGTGGCTATAAGGAAGCTCATGCTGACTTGAATGTGGAGCAATTGGGTGAATATGTGACTGAGGAATTTAGGATACTAAAGGTAAGTCTTTTTCTGCTTTTGAGTTGTTAATAGTTCCTGCTATTAGGAATGTAGTTTTTGGATCATTTAGTTCAAATATAACATCACAAGGGGTAGCTACCACTGAGGCTGCTACTAGGTCTTCTAATTCTCAAACACCTAGAAGTTAGGCCCCACCTGTAGACAAGAGGGGAGATAAGGATAAAGGTCAGGTTGCACAAGCTGATACTCATTTGAATCTATTTCAGGGTAAGATGGAAACTCCTCCTTTCCTAATTTATGTTTGTATCTTCGGAAAGAATCTGCATAATTGTCTTCTAGATTCAGGGGCCTCTACAAATGTTATGCCTTTTTCTATTTGCAAAGCATTGGGTATTACTCCTATAGCCTCTCAAAAGAAGGTTACTCAAATGGATAAAACGGAAGTGAGTGTAGTTGGAGAACTAAACATGATCCCTACACAGCTTGCATTAGATCCTAGGTTGCAACAAGTGATCAATATCCAAGTTGCTGACATTCCTGATCCTTATGGTTTGATCCTGGGCAAAGATTTTACTAAGGCACTAAATGGATATACATCTACAGACCATTCCCATATGTGGCTACCATGGAAGGGAGTCCCAAATCAGATTAGAATTGAAAGAGAACCCAAAATGAAATATGTAATCACGAAATACTAAAATATCTTAAATGAGGTGTTGGTGTCTGAGGTTGGCATGGGGAACTATGTGTTAGATGCATCAGTTTTGGAAGATGAAGAATTTTTTATGCTGTAGGATTCTTCAGATGAACACATTCTGAAGAGCAGTGGTCCTGAGACATTAATTGAACCAGAAAATGAAATAAGTGACCAAGAGGACAGGCAACTTGGTTTGTTAGATAGCTTTTAGGAGTTCATCTAGAGGTATATGGAAGATCAGATACAACTAAAGGGAAGCATGAATTTTGAAGAATTATTGCTTCCAAGTTGGTGTAGAGTCCATGATGCCCCTCATTCTAAGCTGGAATGTGACTTGTGTCAGAATTCTATTTGATAGATACAGAAATACATTTATCTGGTTCCACATATTGGACTTAATGTATAGGAAGAATTAAATAGTAATAAAGGTAAGAACCCAGTGCTTCCTGAAAAGCATCCTATCCTCGACAAAGGACAGGATAAATTGAAACCAAGGAACCTGATGGTTGTTGGACACTAAGATTCGATCGATCTAAATCCAAACAGGGTGCTGGAGTAGGATTCAAATTGATTAGTCCTAAAGGTAAGAACTACTTTACTGATCATAGACTCCAATTCCAATGCACGAATAATATTGTTGAATATGAAGCTCTGATCCATGGCTTACTGATGGCATCAAGCAAGAAGGTTAAGGTATTACAGGTGTTTGGAGATTCAGAGTTAGTAATCAAACAAGTAAGAAAACAATATTCATGCCGTGATAGAAGAATGACCAATTATAGGCATAGGGTGTGGGATCTCATTGAAGGGTTTGATGCTTTTAATATTCAGTTGATCCCTCGAGACAAAAATCAAGTTGTTGATTCTCTAGCACAAGCTGCTAGCACCTTGCAACCTTTGTCACTCTCAGGCTTGAAGAAATTTACAGTCGAGCTCACTCCAGTGCCTTCAGTACCTAACAATGTTACTAATTTCCAAGTATTTGAAGATCATAAGCATATTCTGGATTTTATTACAAGCTGTAATGTGTTTTCTTCCCAAGTAATTGATGAGATAGAGCCTCAGGAAGCAGAAATTGATTTTGGAGGAATCATCAATCTGAAGACTAATACCATTCCAAGAGGTATGGTACAACTTGAACGAATTTTTGATTTAGATAAGATAAGAGATCAAGGACAACAAACAAAAAGGGAGTCTCTCAGTAGCTAGTGTGAGACATATAATATGGGGACATCAGAGGACTCCAGGAATGTTCTTATTGGCAAGGTATGTACTCCAGAAGAAAGAAAGGGAATTATCGATACTGTACATATGTATCACGATGTACTAGCTTGGAGTTATGAATATTTGAAAACATATGATACCTCAATCATCACACACACCATTCTTTTAAATTCATATGTCAAACCATTCAGGCAAAGACAAAGGCCAATTAATGCTTTGTTAAAACCCATTATTCAGAAAGAGGTGCAAAAATTGCTTTCAACACGCATTATATTTCTAGTAAGGAAAAAGAATGGAGAAATTAGATTATGTGTAGATTTTAGGAATCTGAATAGAGCATCAAAAAAGGATAATTATCCAATTCCTTCACTGGATGAGGTGCTTCAGATTGCTAATGGATCTCAAATGATGTCCTTTTTGGATGGGTATTCTAGATACAACCAAGTTATGGTGCAGTATGAAGATAGGCACAAGATTGCCTTTACTACAAAATGGGGAACCTTTGCTTACAGAAGGATGCCATTCGGATTGATCAATGTTGGAGCTACATTCCAAAGAGCTATGGAGATTGCTTTTAAGAATATAATTGGTAAGTGCATCATTATTTATATGGATGACTTGACTATTTTTTCCAAAAAACGAGGTGATCATATAACAGATTTATGCAGGGTATTTCAAAGATGTAGAGAGTTTGGAATTTCACTTAATCCAAGGAAGTGCATTTTTGGAGTCATGGAAGGCAAGTTGTTAGGACACATCATCTCAAAACAGGGTATTGCTATTGATCCTGAGAGAATACAAGCTATCTTGAAGATTCAGCCTCCTGCAAGTAAGAAGGAGATGAAGTCATTCTTTGGTAAGATCAACTTTGTTAGGAAGTTTATCACTGGATTTGCAGAGATAGTCAAGCCATTAAATTCTATGTTAAAACAAGAAACAAAGATAGAATGGAATGCGAAAGCTAAGGAAGCATTTGTAGAAATCAAGAAAGCTATTGTTGAGGCTCCTGTATTGGTGAGTCTAGATTACACTAAGCTTTTTTACATATATTCATTCGCTTCTGATCACTCCTGTGCTGCAATGTTAACTCAAAAGTCTAATCAAGGTGACGAACACCCTATAGCCTTCATGAGTACCCCCTTAAAGGATGCAAAATTAAGATATCATAATGTAGAAAAGCAGGCCTATGCTTTGGTCAGAGCAGTGAAGAAGTTTCGGAACTATATCTTGAGGAATAAAGTGTTTGCCATAGTGCCTGATCCTACAGTAAAGCTGTTGTTGATGCAGAATGAGTTAGGTGAACGAAGAGCCAAGTGGGTGACCATGTTGTAGGAATATGATATGGAAATCCAGCCCATGAAATTGGTAAGGGGACAAGGACTTATGAAGACAATGGCTGAGACCAGTCCTGATCTCATAGCTCAACATTATCACCTTCAAGAGGTATCCCCGGGAGATTGGTATGATGAAATTACATTCTATTTGTTGAATCAGCAGTGTCTTGATCACCTCAACATGGTTCAGAGGCGGGCCTTGCACTTGAAGATTGGAAGTTTTATGATGAAAGGAGCTATCTTGTACAAAAGAAATCATGAGGGTGTATACTTAAGATGTCTGGGAAAAGAAGAAGTTTCTAGAGTGATGATTGAATTTCATGAGAAGTATGGCACAGGCCATGGTTTTGCATCATCCACTACACATCAGATCTTGAGGGCAGGCTATTACTGGCCTACTTTATTCAAAGATGCACACCAACATGTGAGAATTTGTCACATATGTCAGACTACAGTAAGTAAGGAAAAACATGTAGCTCTTCCACTCCAGCCTGTCGTAGAGGTAAAACCATTTACTCAACTAGGTATGGACTTTATAGGTCCAATTAATCCTTCATCTTCTGTAGGCCACAGGTATATTCTTACCATAATTGATTATTTTACTAGATGGATAGAGACTCTTGCTTGTAAACAGTGTACTTCGGATGTGGTAATCAATTTTCTTGAATCAAGAATTATCAATCATTTTGGTTGTCCACTATCTTTGGTCTATGATAATGGTCCTGCATTTGCTTCACTGAAATTTTCTAATTGGGCATATGATCATGGGATTATTATTAATTTTTCATCCAATTATTACCCATAGGGTAATGGTTTATCTAAGTCCTCCAATAAGAACCTACTGACAGTTATCTATAAGTTGTTAGAACAAAATCCCAAGGATTGGCACACCCAACTCCGATTTTCTCTTTGGGCTGACCGTACTAGAAAAAAGGCATCCATAGGAACCTCTCCTTATCACCTAGTGTATGGTTTGGAACCTGTGTTTTCTATCCAGTTGAAAATCCCTACCCTGCAGTTTATTAATGAATACTATAACGAAGAAGATAAACGTGAGGCCCGTTTGGCTGAATTGTTGCACTTGGAAGAGAAAAGAGATGAATCCCTAGAGAACTTTGCTAAACATCAGGGTGTAGTAAAATGATGGTTTGATAAAAGAGCTAAGGTAAAGGCCTTTAGGATTTCTAACTTAGTTCTTTATTGGGATAAAGCTCATGATCGTAAGGGAGAGCATGGCAAGTTTGATAAACTTTGGCTTGGTCCTTATCAGATTTCAAAATTTTTGGGAGATAATGCTTTTCGTTTGAAAACCCTCACTGGTGAGGATATCCCACTACCTGTTAATGGGCAGTATCTAAAGCATTATTTTCAACCTTGGACTGCTTGCAGTTCATCCTGTACATAGTTAGAATCTGAAACTCGGAATATACAATCCATTTAAGCTTATGATCACATCTATAAATCCGTATAGGCATTGGTTCAACACATGAGAAACGCATACCACAATATAAGAGCATGCTCAGAACATGCTTCAACACAACTTTCTTTATATTTCAAATTTTCTCAAAAGAACTTGGCAAAATCCAACTTACTCAACCTGTACAGTGTTGACATGAATGCCAACATTAATGAAAACACTAGCAAACACATCCATACTTGCAACAATCTCCCCATTTTTCATTGATGGTAACACATGATGTGAAAAACATCAAAGACAACATACAAGATTCTTAGAAGTGATAACCTGCCCAGTGTAGAAGTTTCACATGATTGTCTCTCCCATATCCTAGATGACTTTTAGAAGCGACAACCTGCCAAGCATACAATTTTCACATGATTCTCTCTCCCCCTTTGACATTAATGAAAAATGACATTCTTACCATATAAATATTTGTTCACTCTCCCTAAGAAGTACATCCACATCACATACTACAACAATGCACCCCTCTACTCCCCCTGAGGGGTAGACCCCAATCATTAGTCCAAAATAAAAGATTATGTGAATCCACTGGACTGATGCACCTCCATGTGCACTTATTTTAAAAAAGGAGGGACAAAAACCCCTAGCTTCCCTTTGAGACACTCAAAATTATCCTTTGGAAGGGCCTTAATGAGTATATCTGTAACTCGTTCTTTGGTAGGTACATATTCAAGTCTTACTCCATTCCTCAATACTTTGTCCCTCAAGAAGTGATACTTGATAGATATATTCTTTGTTCTAGAATACATCATTGGATTCTTTGAAATGTTTATAGCACTTGTATTGTCATAAAAGATAGAAGTAGGTTCATCACTCACCACGGCTATGTCTATGAATGTTTTCTTCATCCATAAAACCTGTGTACATCAGGATGTTGCTACAATATACTCTTCTTTAGTAGTGAATAAAGAAACTGAATCTTGCTTCTTGCTCAACCAAGAGACTAATATTTCTCCAAGAAATAATTCTCCTCCACTTGTACTCTTCCTATCATCTAGACATCCATCCCAATTAGCATCAGTGTAGGAATTCAAAGTAAAATCATTGTCCTTAGAATACCATAGTCCAAATTCTAGATTTCCTTTAAGATATCTGAATATCCTCTTCACAAATTTAACATGTTCTTCCTTTGGTTCTGCTTGAAATATTGCAACTAAGCATACTGCATGCATAATGTCTGGTCTAGTAGTAGTAAGATACAACAATCCTCCAATCATGGATCTGTACATGCTCTAATCAACTTTAGCAGATCCATCATCCTTACTCAGCTTGCATTTAGTTACCATAGGGTTACATACTGGTTTAGAATCATCCATTCCAAACTTCTTTAACAATTCCTTAACATACTTAGATTGTGAAATGAATATCCCTTTGTTATTTTGATTAACTTGAAGCCCAAGGAAGAAATTTAGTTCACCAATCATAGACATTTCAAATTATTTTTGCATCTCTTTAGAAAACTTCTTACTCATACCTTCATTACCACCAAAAATAATTTTATCAACATAGATAACAACTATTAGTATTTTATCTTTCTCAGCTTTGAAGTAAAGATTACTATTTGCAGACCCTTTGTTGAATCCCTTTTTTTTCAAGTATTTATCCAATCTAGCATAACAAGCTTTGGGGGCTTGCTTCAGTCCATATAATGCTTTCTTTAACTTACAAACCATGTCCGGTTTGTCTAACAGTGAAAATCCTTTTGGTTGCTCCATATATATTTCTTCTTCTAGTTCCCCATTTAGATATGTAGATTTGACATCCATCTAATATACTTTAAAATCTGTATGAGCTGCAAATGCCAAGAACATTCAAATGAATTCCATTCTTGCTACAGGTGCAAAATTTTCTTCAAAATATATTCCTTCAACCTATGAGTATCCTTTACATACAAGTCTTGCTTTATTTCTTACCACTTCTCCATCTTCATTCAAATTATTTTTGAATACCCATTTTGAACCAATTACATTCTTGTTTGCAGGTCTAGGGACTAGTTCCCATGTCTCATTCTTCTCTATCTATTGTAATTCCTCTTTCATTTCTCTAACCCGACTTTCATCATCACATGCTTCATTCAAAATCTTAGGTTATATTTTAGAAAGTAAACATAAGTTTACCTCAACCACTTTTCTTCTTGTCGTCACTCCTTCACTTTTGTCTTCAATTATCTGTTCCTCTGGATGATTTTTCTGAACATATTTGGGAGTCTTAGGTGCAGGTTCCAAATTTTCTTCTTCTTCTTCACTTTTCTGTTTCTCTTCCTTTTCTTCTTCTTGTATTTTCACATAGATAGGCTCATCAGGCTCAACTTCAGTTATCTCCACTGGTCTATACATAGCTTCATCAACTTTCACATTAGTACTTTCAATGATTTTACTCAGTCTCTTATTAAAACATTTATAAGCTTTACTGTTATTTGAATATCCAAGGAGAATTCCTTCATCACATCTAGCATCAAACTTTCCAAGATTTTCTTCATCTTCTAATGTAACATCTACTACCAAATAGCTTAAAGTATTTCACATTAGGATTCTTACTAGTCCATAACTCATAAGGAGTATTAGTGTTGTTACCTCTGACTTGAACTTTGTTAATAATATAAACAGTAGTGTGAATGGCTTCTTTCCAATACATATCAAGAACATTTGCTTCTTTCATCATGGTTTTGGCTGCCTCTTGCATGGTATGTTTCTTTCTTTCTACAACTCCATTCTGTTGTGAGGTTCTAGGAGCAAAAAAATGTATTTTTATGCAATACTCTTCACAGAATGCATTGAACTCCCCGAATGTAAACTCTCCACCTCTATCGGATCTTAAGCATTTAATTCTCAAGTTTACTTCATTTTATACTCTTGCCTTAAACACTTTGAATCTATCAAGAGCTTGAGACTTTTCTCTAAGAAATGTAACCCATGTCATCCTAGAGTAATCATCAATTAAAAGCATAAAGTATCTATCACCATTCAGGCTTCATGTTCTTGTAGGACCACAAAGGTCTATGTGGATTAATTCAAGCATTCCGATAGATGAATCCTTTATTTTAAAACTGTTCCTTGTCTGTTTACCCATCTGACAACTTTTGCAGATTGAATTTGAGGGTTTTGTGATTCTAGGAAGATCTCTTACAACTTCTCTAGAACTAATCCTAACCAAATTATCAAAATTAACATGTCCCATCCTCTAGTGTCAGAGATAACTCTTACTAATCTAGGAAACAAAACATTGACCATCACCACCTTTGAGTTGATAGATGTTTCCATGAGTTCTTCTTCCAACTGCAACCATAGTTCCAAATCCTTTTCTGATCTCACTAGTGTTGTCCTGAAACACAAGCTTAAAACCTTTGTTGCACATTTTTACAACACTTAAAATATTATGCCTTAAACCCTTTACATAATAGACATCATCAATGTTATGTTTTCCATCAAAACTAATTATTCCTTTACCAACAATCTTAGCACTAGAATCATCTCCAAACATGACTATACCTCCATCATACTTCTCAAGTTCAGTAAACTTACTCTTATCTCTAGTCATATGATTTGAACATCCGTTGTCAATTACTCAAAAGTATTCATCATGTCTGGCATGAAAATAAATTACCAGAGTACCTTCTGATTCATTCTTCTTACACTCTGGACTAGGTTCTTTTGCACATTTCTTTTCCAAGGCTAGAAACAAACATTCATCGTTGTCTTCCTCAAGATCCGATTCATCATCAAAAATTCCTGCATCTTCCTTAACATAATAAAACTTCTTGAACTTCCTATCCTTCTTATCCTTGAAATTACTATTATTATCCTTGTTCTTCTTTTGTGTAGCTCTATTAAGACATATTGATGCATAATGACCAATATTTGTACAACTGAAACATTTAAAAGGAAACTTTCCTTTATACTGACCAATACCTTTCTTCAATCTTCTTGTGAAATTTTCTTCCAAATATTTTGCATCATCATCATCATAATCTATCTTCAAGGCTTTAAAGTTTGTTTTAGTCTTCTCCTTATCTCTTGCAAACTTTCTCATCTCAAATGTAGTCAAGACACCAAATAGATGTTCCTTAGTAAATGTCTTCAGATCATACTATTCTTCTAGAACATATACTTTGTCATTGTAATTTTCTAGTAAGTTCATCAAGATCTTCTCAATTATATCTTCATCTTTCATGGAACCACCTTTATTCTTGATTCTAGTTGCTATAGTTTCAACTCTCTAATAATAGCTTGCAATGTCTTCTCCATCTTTCATTCTCAGATTCTCAAATTTTTGCTTAGCAGTTAGTTTCCTTGATAACTTTACTCTCTCATTCCTTTCATAAATGTCTTTCAATTTTGTCTGCATTTCATTAGCTATAGCTAAAGAAATAACTTTTGATATTTCAATTTTAGAGAATGCACTAAAGATAGAAAACCTTTCTTTTCCATTCTCTTCAAAGGCTGCAACTCATCAGAAGTAGAAGTTTTGACTATTGGAATCACATACTTTGTCTCCACAACTGTCTAGGTATTAAAACTAATTGAAATCAAATAACTTCTCACCTGTTCTTTCCAGTCACTGTAATCAACTCCATCAAACATAGGAAGTTGTAACTTGTGCACCATCTGATCTACCTCAAGCGGTTAAGATTTTCACCGAGGAACCAAAGCTTTGATACCAATTGTTGAATTGCACAAGACAACTAAGAGGGGGGGTGAATTAGTTGTATCAAATTATTTACTTCTTAACTTAATAAATTCCACTCTAACCTCAATCTATTATTAAGTATGAACATGAAATAGAGATAATAGAAACACAATACCAGAGACACCAGATTTATGTGGAAAACCCTAATGAGGGAAAAAAACACAGTGAGGATTAATTCACAATATAGTAGTAATACAATACCAGATACAAAAGGCTCACTACTAGAGGGATCACTTCCCAGATACAAAGGCTCACTACCCAGATCAAGGGCTCACGGACTTAGGACTCACTATCCAGAAAGAGAGGCTCACTGCCTACAAAAAATACAAAGAAATAGATAATGATCCAACACTAGAAGTTACACACACTTCACAACTTGGTCAAAAGATTTTGAATACAATAAAGTACTATTTCGTTAATTCACTCTTCCACACTATACTTTTCACACTTGTTCACACACTCTTCTCTTGCTCAAATCGAATGATGGATGAATATTAAATTTGCTACAACTTAACTTGATTTTATACAATCTTCAACCTTAGAAACATTCACCAAGGTCGGCTATTCAAATTCAAATTAAAAATTCAAACTAGGTCAGCTACTCAACATTCCCGTGGTAGATAAGAATGTGAGGGGACCAGATACATATTTTATTTAGGACCCAAACAACATCTTGGATCATCCACATGCTTCCTCAAGTTGATGCAAAAACAAAATATACCGTGTAAACACCAGGTCGACTAAACCTAATGAAAACACCAATGAACTTTGAAGTACACCCATCATCAACAAGATAGAAACACACGAATTTATCAACATGCTTCACCAGTCAATTTACCATGTTTGAGAAAAACTCAGATACATCTGCAACAATTTCAACAAACTTCATTTATAGAACACTTCACCAGTTCAACCGAGACAACCAGCAAAACACAGAGACTCCAAAGAAGGTCTTCCAGAGCACCAAACTACAATAAAATTTGTTAGAACACATAATCCATCAAAAGGAATAGTCTCCAAGATCCGCAAGATCTGAAACCAAACACTAGAGGATTGTGGAGCCAAAACATTTATCCTAGTCAACAGCCAGATAACTCTAACAAACTAGTTCACACACCAGTGAACATAATTTTTTCTCTCCATCAAACTAGAAGTTGAAACTCGGAATATACAATCCATTTCAGCTTATGAACACACCTATAAATCCACATAGGCATTGGTTCAACATAGGAGAAATGTGGACCATAATAACAGAGCATTCTCATAACATACTTCAACACTCATTTCTCAATATTTCAATTTATCTCAAAAGCACTTGGAAAAATCCAACTTACTCAACCTTTACAGTGTTGACATCAATGACAACATTAATGAAAACACTAGAAAACAAATCCATACTTGCAACAACAAAAAAACATTAAAAGGTATCACGGTTTTGTATGATGATCCCATTTCTATCTTATGTGATAATAGAAGTTCAATTAACATTTTGAAGAATCCTATAATGCACTCAAGAATGAAGCATATATCTACCAGGTATCATTTATTGAGAGAGAAGGTCATGGAGAATGAATTTAAGCATGAGTATGTTTCAACAAAAGATCAGATTGTAGATATATTTATAAAGGCTCTTCCTAAAGATACTTTTGAATATCTCTGGGATAAGCTAGGGGTTATTGCCCTTCCTTTTACAAACTAAGATGCATTTGGAGATGCATCAATCCAATGGATTCATGGTTCTACCTTTTTGGAGTGATGTTTTTGGTGGCTACCTCTTAGGAGGAGATAATAGTTTTTAAGTGTTTTCATTATGAGTATTCTTCTTTCATGTCAAAGGAAGTTTCAATGAACATATATTTTTTCATTTGCCATTGATGCCAAAGGGGGAGAGAGAGAGCATGCGAAAAGAGTGAAATAGTATGTAAAGAGGAAAGAAAGCTAATAAGAGAAAGTAGATGATGAGGAGGATGATCTTCTAAGGGGGAGAAACAAAAGAAAAAACTTGAGAAGTATTTTTCAGAGCTGGTATGTGTCTTTGATGGTTTTTCACATCATTTGTTTCCATCAATGAAAAAGGGGGAGATTGTTGAAAGAATGGAAATAGGAATGAAAGTGTTTTCATTGATGTCAACCAGTCAGTTGGTTATCTACTAATTGTTGTTGATTGTATATGTTGAGAATATTGAGAAAATTGTATCTAAAGAAGGTTGTAGGTTGTTAGCTATTGAGGATGTTGGTCTGGTACTTGTGAACTATGTTTTATGTGTTCTAGTTGAGGTCCAGGAGAATTATTGTTGGTCAGGATTTCTCTTTTTGGTTCTAAAGTTTTGTTGCCCTAGTTCTATTGATGATGGTTTTGACATTTGGAAGCATCAAGCTTAATTGATCTATGTGTGTTACATTGGTTTGTTCGACTGTGTGTCAAGCACTATCTTTGAAGTTGATGAAGTGTGTTGGATCTATTATGGCTCTCAGTGAAGCATGTGTTTAGGTTTCCCTCATTCTAATTCCACCCTAGGATGTTTGGCGCCAACCTAATTTGAATTTAAAGTTGGATGGCCGACTTTGTATTTTTTCAAAACTGGAGATGGTATAAATATAGAATGCACTAGCAATGAAAAGTGTACATAAGAAAATAAGGAAGATAAGTGGAAGAGAAGACATGACTTTGATGCTATTCTAAAACTATGTGAGTTATGTGTGTGGTTGATTAGTGCAAAGCTTAATGCTGAGTTTCTGGATGCAGTGAGTAGAAGGAAAACTCTTTCATTCATGCAAGTGGATCAGTGATTTTGGTGGAATCCTTTGTTTCATTGGGATTGATGTCTCTCTGTAAAAATTCTTCTTTGTCTTCTTTGTATCTCAGTGGCAGTGATCCATCCGATTTATAGTCCTGTGGATAGTGAGGTATGGATAGTGAGTCCTTATTCTAGGAAATGAGCCTTATTCCAAGCAATGAGCCTTATTCCAAGCAATGAGCCTTTTTGTAATCATTTTTGATATTCTCTATAGTGTGTCTTGATCCTCACCGTGGTTTTTCCCTCATTTATTTTTCCACGTAAATTTGGTGTTATTGTGTTTGTGCATTGGCATTTGATGGTTAATCACTTAATCAATTTATGTGTTAGTTATGGTAATTGAAATTAAGGCTAAAATATGTCACAACTAATTCACCCCCCTCTCAATTGTCCTATCCAACAACCTAGATATAGAAAAAATAAATTGGAAAAAAGATGAAAATTGGAAAAAGTTATGGGAAGGGGTTGAAGTGCCAAGTGTTCAAAAATCATTTTTCTAGAATTTTAGCTTAAATTTTTGTATGTATTACTAGTAGAAATTTTTTATCCACCTGCATTCTTGTAGATGAAGGTGGGAACTCCTAATGTATAATTTTTTAGAGAAATTGGAAGATGTTTTTATATTTAAAATAAATTCTAAAAAGTGCTATGTCAGTAGTTTTCTATGTGCTTCTATGTATAATATTTTCCATTTCAAAACTTTTTGGGTTTATTTGTTTCCCTATAAATTATTATTTTTTAGTTGAATTGATAAGATATTGGTGTGGTGGATGTGAAGATCAACACTTCGATTGAGGTCTTGGTCTTCAACCTGCATCATTAACTAATTGGTTTAATAGTGTAGGAAACTTGGTACTAAATTTCAATAGTGCATTCAAGTGAAACTTACCTTTTTAGACATGTACAATTACTTATCTTTTTTTTTTTCCCCACTTCTTTGTAAAATTTGAAATTAGTACATAATGTGAAGTCACAAGTGTCAAAGTTTGGGAACCTATATGTTAATTGAAGCCTTTCTATATTGCAATGGGCATAGGTCTCTTGAATCTTTGTATGAATCTTCTTATGGTAGTTTGGATGGTCTACACTAACTTAGAAGAAGTTAGGCCATCAATTTTCTAAGAATCCCTAGGAACATGTGTTATGGCATTGGTTAAGTTATTAGAAACTAAAGCTACTATTGGCAAGTGCATCCTACCATTGCATTTATTTTTTATTGTATAGGCATGAGTCATGACACAAAGAATTTTTATTGAAAATTATGTTTTCCTCTTTCTAAAGTTGTACAAACCATTAGATGAAAGCTAATTTGGAACATCATATGACATGCATTGATCGAGACTTGAAATTTCACAAAACAATGTCAAAAATAAAAATAAAAATAATATATAAGAGAATGAGGAAGCAATTGAGTGCCACATAGTATCTTTATTCATAAAATATAAAGGAGGGATACATATACCACATGTAGTGAGTTATTTACTATATTTTTAGTGACCCTTAAGAATTCTCTTACTTGGAAAATAAAAGGAGCCTAGACATGTTATTCATTAGGCATTAAGTTATCCAACAAAAATATAAACTTTAAAATTTTGATATTTTATAGGATACTTACCCATTTAGAGATGGATTAAGGAATCCATAAGATTTCCCTATTCTTCCTCATTAGGTAGGTTAACCCTAGTGAGAAGCTTGTGTATCCACTCCAACTATAGTGTATGTTCATAAGATTATTGTTGAGACTATAAGATGTTAATTTTGAAAAAGACTCCCCAAGTCAGTTGTCAACTTGATCATAGAAATATCTCCTCCATTGTTGAGCCAAGGCATAATTGATCTAGTCCTATCTCATCTAATAATTTTCTCCTTATTCTCTTTTAGAACATGTACTTGAAGGTAACACTTTGTTGTTTTTATCCATGGAAAAGGGGATATTGAACTTGATCAACCTATTCATATACCCAAAGTGATCTCTACCTCTATCTCTTGGAAGTACACTGTGAGTAACTTCTCAAACCTAACTAGTATTTGATACACCATAAAATAATGGCCAAAAGGTCTTATTCAAGATTTACAATCTATCTAGGGTATCCTATTCATACCATAATGGTATATGAAGCTTAGATCCATGAATAAGAGCCCATATACAATCATGCAACAACTAAATATCACTTTACTTTGTGTCTTTTTGAAATAAGAGCCCCTAGAAGTTAGCATGAAGATCAAGATAATGAAAAAAGTAGAAGTGAGCCTATACAAAGGAGAAGAGTCAAACAATACCAACACTAATAGGCTCTAGTCAATCAATAAATCATGTAGACATTAGTTTACAAAGGCAATCATCAACACAAGTATCAACCTATGAATGTGTTGATCCACTTATGTGCTAATATGTTTATGAAACAAAAAAAAAATCATAAGAACCAAATTGTGAAACTATTAAAAATAAAAAATAATGTTTGACTCCTCTTCAAAAGTATTTGAAACCTGGATATGTGCAGGATCATCATGGAAAAAACAGGCCCTTAAGTGGCAATAAAATTCAGAAATTCAGAGTTAGGCAACTTGACATAAAAATTTGAATAAGTTATCTATATTATTTCAAAAATATGTAAGAATAGAATCTGTAGAAAATTGAATGTATTTTCTAAACTACTAGGTTTATTTTTATTTTTTAAAATCTATTTGGTGAAAATTTGAAATTTCAATGGAGTAGTACTTAAATTTCAAGGAAAAAATAAGAAGTAGGTGTCTATTTGACCACCTTAACCACAATAAAATGATAATATTTGTTTATAATATTTTAGATATAAGTAGGGGACTCCTGTCCCGATGTGATGCATATTTTTTTGTATGTTTTTCCCAAGTAAATAATTAATTATGATTTTTTTATTATAAATTTTAAAAAATATAAAAACTCATATGTCTGACCACCTTAACTTGGTCAAAACTTCATGAAATTCATTTTTTTAATTTTTAATCCTATAGTATGTGAAGCATAGAATGTGATGCATGTTTTGGATTCAAAAAATGTGATACCATTTGAAAGCTATATATTTTTTTCAATCAGCCTATCAATTAGGATTTTAGTCGTAATTCAAATAGAAAATGAATACTAATTATTTATTAAATTCAAAGTAAAGCACAATTTATATTGGTGGAAAGCTGAGAATATCCTTTAAAAACCCTTTTCGTTTCATCAATTTTGGGTAAAAAAAAAGTCGTCAGCCACATGGGCCATCATATCACTTAGATATCGCCACTTTTTGGCCCATCATGATCCTACACATACCCACCTACCTAGTAGAATACTAGCAATGATGAAAAAAACATGGAGACATGATATCAAATAGACAAAAAATGACAAAGAAAAAATGATAGAAATAAATTAACCTAGGCATGAAATCACTTAATGACATGGTGGAAGCATCAATTTCTATAAGCGCCGATCTTGAGAGGATAATCACCAAATTGAACTGGGATAAAATGCCTCTAAGAAAACATGTTATCTTATAAAAAAAGGGTCAAAATATTGAAAATGGATGATTATTGACATAGTAAATGATAAAAAGTCGAAAAACAATGTGAAAAATACAAAAAGTAAGACACAAAAGTCAAGGAATATAAAATTTGTGAAAGCAATGATTTATTTGCAAGCACCAATCTAGGTAGTGTAAATGGTGATTCATAGTGTATGTGCACCAAATCACTAACTAGCACACAAAAACTCATAGAAAAATAAAATAAAAATTAGTGATAGGGATGTAGGTCCCATAAAGCTTGTCAAAATGTAGACAAGGAAAAATATTGCAAATACAAATATTCACATACAAGAAATAGACCATTAAACCTTTTTTTTTTCTCTTCTAATTAAGCTGAAGTATAGTGCACCTAATACTCCACTTTATGTTCTTAGTATGATGTATTGATGGTAGAAATGTAGTTTCTTAGTGAACTAGCAACATTAATTTAGGATGGGATAATTGATTAATAACATGACAACATGATGATATCATATAAATGGATAATATAAAAATAGAAGCATGATGATAGCATATTGATGGATAATAAAAATGGCAGCATAATATTAACATGAAAGTGGATTCTCAGATGGAAGGGAAGGCCTCTATTTACAAATTTTACATGGGAAAAATGGAGGGCCAAGATACATTGTTAATACAGGGCTAGGATTTGAAGAAGATGGAAGAATAGATTGAAGGCTTAACATTGTGACAAATGTCACAAGAGGGAGACAAGAGTCATATGAGGTGTAGGAGTTAGGAATTCTCAAGATGACATATGTGGGAGAGATATTCACACATGTGTGAGAAAAGGAGTGGGGATAATTGTAAGATAAAATGGAGGCTACACATGTGTGAGCAATGAGTGTGATAAGTAGGCATGCTCACACATGTTGTTGGATGAGGAGGATAGGGACACATGACAAATGATGGTGAATTTATATTTTAATTCATATGGATAGATTAAATGGATAGGATTAAAAGGATAAGGATTAATGATGATGTAGCTTTAAATATTATAGGAAATGATAATAAATGTTATATAGCTTAAATCAACTAATTAAGTAGGTATTAATTATTTGACTTAGTTGAATGATTTGGGGACTAAGTTTTATCAATTTGATCGATTTAATTAATAAACATTAAGTAAAAATTAATTAATGATGAGTGGTGAAGGAAATTAATTAAATAGTGACTTATTTAAATAGTTTATGAAAAAAGTATGGAAAATTAGTGGTAAATTTGGGGCATCTACACTTTGTGTATCTCTTTCCAACTTCAAAGTTGTGATTGCTAATAGAGGAATTTTTCCTTTTAAAAGAAAATTCTAAAATGTTTGAATTGTTATGGAGAATTATTTTTTCCATTTATATATGTTTTTCTTAGCCTTGGAAGGTTGTGATGTAGTTCTTGGGGTTCACTAGTTGCATACCCTAGGGGATAACTTATGGGATTTATCTAAACATTGAAAGGTCTCACCATTGGGTATACTAGTTTTATCATCTCACTTTGGATGGAGATAATATTGATTGAAAAATCTCATGGGATCATTGTTCAACTATGCTCCATTTAGTTCCACCCTCTCTAATTTGGTCTCTTTGTAAACTTATAACTAATTTTGGATGAGAATACCATATTATTCCATGAACTCAATATATTACCACCTTACCCATACCCTTATAGGTACTTGTTCTTACCAAAATTAAAATTTGAAAGGTTAATATAGGAAATCTTGTGGCTAGGGCCATTTATCCCAACACTAGACACATTCTACACCAATTTTAATCATTCTCAAAAATATGGGTCTTCGTGATTTGGAATTTACTTTCATGCATTGAATAAAATCACCATCAAGGAAAAAATCCCTATTCTAGTGATTTATGAATTACTTGATGATCTTCTTGGTGCACTAAATTTTTCTACAAATTTTATTTTTTTGTTGGGCTATCACTATATTGTTCTTAATGATGTAAATATTTATAAACTTGACCTTTCACACTCATGTGGGTTATTATAAAAAAATTTATTGCATCATTCCTCTTGCTTACAAGATGAAACTACCACCTTTCTCTTAATATCATGTCTTCCATTTCTCTTGTTTCAAGAATTTTCTTGGGCGATAGGTCCTTGCTAAAACTATTCTACCTAAGATGGATGTTGATATATCCATTACTCTATAGTCAATTTAAGTAATCTTGGATATATGCTTCCACCAAATTCACAATCACATAACCATTGAGGCCCTAATCTAGTGACATGGTATGCACCTTGAAGATGCTACTTGGGAGTCACTTCACCAAGTCCAAAATTTTCATTCCCTTTAGATTTGAGGATACAAAATTTCAAAGAATGTTAGGGTCTTTTCAACATTTTAGTCTTAAATCTTATTTATTGTAATACAGGACTTGGATGCATATGCTTTGTAATTCATCCATTGTGTTATTTTGATTAGTCCCACATTATTGGAGAGTATTAGTTGGCTTGAATAGAATTAGTATAAGTATAGGTCATAGGCCATTATTTGAGTGCCCATAAAACTATATTGTATTGATTATTGCTTAAAGGTGGTCACCCCCTTCAAGAGGCCCACAATATTTGTAATGAAAATTTTCTATTCAATACAATAATATTTTTGTGTTTCAATTTTAGCTTTCATTTTTTAATATGTTGTGTTTTGGCTAATATGTTGCAGAAATGATCATCACACTCATATATAATATAAAAATATAATTGAAGACTCATTTAGAGAGTTGAAACTCTTTATCTTTTGTTGTTATTTCATGAAAGATGTCTATTGCCTCTTGTTGACTCTAGTGATCCTACTCTAACATAAATACACTCATTTGGATTAAGCTAAGACATTTATGGAGACATAAGGAGATGTATAGGAGGTCTTGAAGAGATGTATTCATTTACAAGTAGGAGATAATATGTGTCGACTTGGAAATTTGTAACAATCATGTTGAATGTTAGGGTTATTGGTAATTAAAGATAGAAGTCTATTTCCATATTTCTTGAGCTTATGCTTTTGTATGAGTTTACTAAACAAGAAACAAGGTAGAGAATGCTAAATGATTTCTTGATAATCTTCAAGAAAAAATCATCTTCTAATACTGATTTTGATAGTGAACTATTGCTGAAATTTTCAGTTTCTAAAATAAATCTCTTGTATTATCAAATTTTCTTATTATTTTTATTCAATAACTTTTAGTTCACTAAATTGTAACATTGATTAGTGGTCTTGTGTTGTTTTGTTGTTTGTTTTGGTCAGCACTCTTTTTGCCTTAGTCTCCTTTCCGTTGGTTCACTGCTGGTACTCTATGATTTATATGTTTAGCAACATTTTGTCTTTTCTACTATAAAGAGTTTTGGGTCCCTTCAAAATCTGTTTTTCCCAATTAATCAAAACATTGATTAAAAAATTAAATTATTTTTAATTTCTATTAATGAATATACAATATTTTAAAATACCAATTCTAAAGTTATCACAATATCATAATTTATAACCTTTTATGTTTTTCAATCAAGCACTGTACCATAAAACAATTTGCATTGGTGATCCATCAAATAAACCAGATCCATAAAGTTTGAAAAGTTATGAGAATATTCCAAAAGTGGTGGCTATGATAATCACTTATCACAGACCACAAGGAGTAAATTATTATGCAGAATGATTAAAATTAGTACACACTTCATCCAAAATTCAAAACCCAAAGAAAAGCTTTCCCCAGAGGTCCTACAAGCTGCTTGGATATAAGCTTGTGTCCTCTTTACCAACTAGAAGAATCCTATGTTCCTCTAGATTGGATACCCAAGAAACATCAGTGCGAAACAGTCTTATTATGTCCACATGCATTCAAGCTCTCCACTATTTTTTAAAGCCAATGCATCGATAGCCCAATAAGTTTGGCTTCATGTACAATTCTTGAGGCTCCAACACGTGAGAAAAAGCCATGAAGATAGAAAAATCCTTTCTGATTTGCTGGAAAAGTGCAGAAAGTATCTTTTATAAAGAATTTATTCTCCCCATTTTCACTTTAGGAGAGATGTGGAGTAAAAGCAGGTTTAGCAGTTCGAAGAGGACAGAAAAGCAGTCTTTCGGCCAATGTAAATGACTGGTAGATGAATATAAAGATTTGATGGCCTACCCAGATGAACTTGACCCACCCAAACTTCTGCTTTCTTTCAGATATAGATGTTTCCTTACAAAAACGAAGTGAAACTTAAGAATGAACCTTTAGATACTAATTATCATGATATGCTTGAAGTGATTAAAGGTACTACACAGATCTCTATATCATGATAAGACATTTTCAGAATATGAGAGAGTTATGGAGAACTGTGAAGGAGTGTCTTTAAAGGGAAGACAGCCAAGGTTTGGAGGACTGCAATATGCTACGTGGGCATAGCTCAATCTATAATGATAATGATAATTGACATGCCCTTTTCATCATGCGTAGATTCCTATACAAGGATTAGGACTATCAGAAATTTTGTTTCAAGAAAAGAGGAGGAAAAATTGTTCTTTAGCAAAGGCATTGTACCCTTCGCTGCTGTTCCTTGAACTTGAGGGAGGTAGAATAAATACGAGGGAGAAAGATGTGAGAAATGGGTTATGTTTAATTAGCATATGTTTTTCTTTCGGTCGTTTATTCAATTAGCGGTCTCATAAAATCAATATTTTTCTAATCTTTTTCTTCTTTGTTATATAATTAGATTTCAACATGATGAGTAAGTATATATCTAACTTAGAATTATTTTGGTTAAATTGTCATGAGCAAGGGTACTAGCCTCTCAAGGTTATCAAATGGTTGAACTTGATTCGATCGTACCTCTAGTGGTTTGGATATTAATGGATGGTGTACTCAAGAAACATGCCATCATCCTCGCCAATTAATCTACAATCCTTTAGTAAATATGTTTGTTTGCATTACTAATATTGTTTAACAAAACTTGTTTATTTTTATGCTTTTTCTCTTGACTTAATTTTGTTACTTATTGACAACAAACCTATACGTTTCATAATTTTTTTTAAATATTAGCTTTATATGATATAGTTATGGTTGTGATTGAGTTAGAGAAAATTTTAGATGAGTTGCACATATCTACAAGAATATGTGTGTTAAATAAATTTAATATACTCTTTATCTTATGTAAACAATTGAATTGTGTTCCAAGAGGAAGACTGTATCTATAACTGATGAATAGGGACAATAGAGAGGAGAGAATTGGTATATCACAATTTATTTATAGAGAGAAGAGATGGATTGGAATTGTTAGAATGTGCAAAATAAATACTAATCTAGGATCTAGTGCAATGATTAGATATAGTGATTGTAGAAACAAATGATCATAGATCAAAATAGTATCACAAAGTTAGTTTTGAGAGGCATACAAATGCTGAAGAGACACATATATGCAATAAGAAAAATAACATAGAGGAAAGCTCACAATTGTATTAATCAATATTTATGAATGCAAGGAAGGAGCTACAATATATGCCTTTTAATTCTTAAATTTGATAAAAATGAGGAAATGGTAGAAAACCAAAAAACAAGGGATTTCCATTTAAGTTTACAAATCTAAGAGAATAAGGAAAAAGAAAAATCCCATGAAAGAAGGAGAATATATGCGAAATTATTATCCTATCCTACCTAAGTAATTAAAAAAGAAGGGACCTAGTAAATATAATAAATAGGTGCAATATCACACATAAGATATAACATATCCAAGGTGAATAAAATATTACAACACTACGCCTTAAGTGTAACTCAGGTGGAAAAGAGAAAATAGGACTTAAAAACTATGCCTAATAAGTGTAACTTAGGTGGAAAAGAGAAAATAGGCCTTAGGTTCACTATGCTTTAGAAAGGGACACATGCTGATTTTTCATTAATCCTAACAAATCTTATATAAAAACAAGGTTTTAAAGCATGGAAATTTGGTGCTACATGGCGTAATCTTAGAGATTCTATCATTTCGCTTGAGTTCTTTCCAATGGTTTGATTTTGAGACCGTGGAAATGTGGGAAGTTGCCACATGGTGAAAGGTGACTATTGGTCTTGATGACACATCTTGTGCTGAGTTG
Organism: Sequoiadendron giganteum; assembly: GCA_007115665.2. Lineage (NCBI taxonomy): Eukaryota > Viridiplantae > Streptophyta > Pinopsida > Cupressales > Cupressaceae > Sequoiadendron > Sequoiadendron giganteum. Next base: position 143,062,030 of record CM021104.1, read on the forward strand.
TAAAGGTAATCCCGCATGGAGCAATGCTATTGGCTAGTGATCTTTTCAACACACGTCAAAAATATTCAAACTGGTGAAATTGATAACAACTATCTGATCTTGTCTTTTTTCTCAAGGATCAATGGCTCGTATTCAAATTTGGCAAATAGGTAGTTGCATGCTCTGGCTCACACAAGATGAGAGTAATGGCGAAAAATATGGCTTTCAACCATGCCATAAATGATTTTCTTTCCATAAAAGATGCAAACTCATCAGAAAAATAATTCACTTAGTATCTTGAGCATTAAACGAGTAGAATTTGTAGTGTTTAGGAGCACTTTGTCAATAGTGTAGAAATAAGTAAGTACCTCTATGACTAGAAAATTCATTCAAAATGTTTTCCTAGCATTTTTAATTGTGTAATTGATCTCTAAAATAGAAAATAGTTTAGGTCACACATCCTTTTTGTCTTGAATTATCCTAAAATTACCCTAAATTATTGTTTAAAAAACCCTAATAAGAGAACACTAGAACCTATTTTTTAGAAATCCCTAGTTTCTAAATTGAACCAAAACCATAAGTACACCAAGAAGCCATCCCTCCTCTTCAACCCCAAAAATATTACTAGATGAAGAACTAATTGCACAATTACCAAGCTCATCTTCAAAGAACATTAAGGTTTATGGCCCTAGTGTTGTGGAAGGGGTAGTAGATGATGCATGTGAATGCAAAGATGCAAAAATTCCCATGGGTGGCTGGAGTTTGTTCTATCATTGGTATGGGAAGAGAAATTCTAAAGTCCCAATTTCCAATGTTTGGACATGTGATTTTGGGAAATTTATTATGCCCAATGTCTTCATAGATGTGGATTTTCTCAAGGACATGGCAACAAATTATGATAAAAATATAAGGGTAATTAGGGCTACAAGTGGTGGTATTCTAGTTAAGATTGACAAAGTCTCAATCTCTGAGGTGTTCAAACCAAACCTAGCTACATGTAAGGCAATTGACTTTGACACTTTCAAGAAAAAGTATCAACAAGATAGGAATAGTTTCAGAGCATTTTGGCTCCCTAAGCATAGAGTTAAAGGCTTTGACATGAGATTAATAAGAATCCCTCTTAATGAAGTATGCCCTAAAAATTGGATACTTTTGAGAATTATTTCATTAGAACCTATTATGCTTTGTACCAAGTCTTGGGGGGTGATAATCAAGAGATTATTCTAATTCACCTCATGTACATGGTAGTTGATATTCAAAATCTCCTAGTTAAGGAAAAATTTAATTAGGCATTTATGTTGGAAATGCTATACACAAGCAATTACTGGAGATTAAGAGGAGCAACAAAATGATTACATTTAGATGGTACTCCTTGTTTTTCTATATGTTCTTATATATAGGAAAAGGGGAATGGATTCTTGCACTATATAATCATGATGATGATGGGTAAGGAAATTATATCCCAGTCTAATGTTGGACACATGTATGGGATAGAAATTGTGAAGACACAAGTGGGTAATTGCACCAATCTGTGACATAATTTAGGTGCCAAATTGAAAAAATGTTCAAAAAAAACCTGAAATAAGGCATTTGGCGCATGCCAAATGAGTAAAAAGACATTTGGTGCATGCCAAATGGCTAAAAAGACATTTGGCGCACACCAAATATCTTTTTAGATATAAAAAGAAAAAATCGGGTTTCAAACCCTCATTCTATCTTCAACCCGCGACTTGAGGAAGAGGATTTCAAGTCTGAAACTCGCACTCGCCAAATCTCTTCCATTGTTTGCATCCTTAGCTTTCCATTTTCCACGAGGATGCCACTAACACGTCGGAGAGGTCGAAGATTACAAAGAGGTGTGTATTTTTATTCTATTTATTTCGAATTTGATTTGGAATGCAAATTTAAATAGATTTTTATAATAAAACTTTGTTCTAATTCTCAGGGAATGAATCTCCACCTCAAAACATTGAAAATTCACAATCACCCCCTCATAAAGAGCCTCCTATACAAGAACAACCTGAAACCCCTCCATCAATTCATAGGCATCCTCAAGGAACACAAGAAAATATTCAAAATCAAATTGAAAACAATAAAAGAGACATTCAACAATTAATTGCAAGATTAACTGAGCATGTCAAAACCCACCCTTATAGGAGAGGGATTGTTGAATCATTGAAGTCAATTTTAACTCATGTAGGAGAAATGAGCGAGAAAATGATTTTTTGGTCAACTAAGAGGCATGAGATGAGACAATTTTATGCTAATGGTTTGTCATATGCAGATGTCAAAAAACTAAAAATTAGCAAAGCCGAGTTGTGTGCCCTATTTATAGACCCAAAAAACAATGAACCTTTGTCCCATGCATGCAGGAGGTTCCCCATCCATTGGTGCCACCATGAGTTAATTAAAAAAAAAAATTGGGAGCAGTGGTGGATGGTATTTGACCAACCTCCATGCAATAACCATGAGGTGTTGCAATACTTTTTGAGGAAACTCTATTGTGAGTTTTTCCTCAATAAAATGCCAAACTATTTTGACATCTTAGACTTTTAGGGTAGAGGTGGGGGCTCCACACACGATAGACCTGTTGTACGACGTAATCCACAGTTGCAACGAGAGCCTCGAGAAAACCCATGGTGGAGCATGTTGTTGTTCTTTCCATTGTTAAGGATAGTGTAGAGGTGGACACGATGAAGTCAATTGGCTCACTCACCTAGACCATTTTACAGTGTGTGAGTCCTCTAGTAGAGCCTGGTGTGGAGGAGGCGTGTAGGCCTCGAGCTCCACCCCACCATTGTGGCATTTGTGGTGTTGTTTGCATGTACAATTATCAGGGTGTTCATGATGCAACTACACAGCCTACGTCAGTTGCAGAGGTGATGGCTTTCATAGATGATATTCTGAATGATACATTCGGCATTGACACTCAGGTAAAATTTAGCAAGTTATTTTAATGTTGTTTATTAAAATATATTTTGAAATTTAAGAATAACTAAAATTAGTAGAATTTTGATATGATGAAATTTCAGGGTCGCACTATTCATTAAGGAATGCTCTATTCCTACAGACCCTTATACACTCTCAGCGATGAGTCCACAAGTATGCAACTAGTATTAAAGATATTATTATTGCATTTGAACAGTTGAATGTTATATTTGAATGTTTGTCTCATAACATGCTTCGGATTTCAAACAGTTTCTTGGTGCACCTTCTTCCTCCACACCTCACAATTCATATCCTCAAACAACATACACTCAAGTATCCGTTATTCATTAATGGTGTTGTAAATCTATGTTAGCTAGTTTTCATAATTTTGCATATATACAAATCTAAAAAATTGATGAGAAACACAAACATTGCATTCAAGTATTCCTTGATTGTGTCACATTATGTTCTCCTAATTCACTTTTTGTTCCTTTATTCCTTCCTAATCCATTACCATTAACATTTAATAGTTCACCCTATTTTCCATGATCCCCTCCTAGCCCATCCCACTAATATCTTCTAGTCCATGCTATGTGTCATTATGTCCTACTCCCATCTTAGTGTACCCATTATTATATCACCCTAGATGTTCCATGATACCCTATGTTCATTTATATCATCCTATGTTATACCATATTTATCCATGTTTCATCCTAGATAACTCTTCTCTATTATTGCTACACACAGGTCAAGTTCGCACTTCGTACATACTATAGTCAAACCCTAGACACCTCCTAATTCACCTTATGTTGCATTATTCCCTAGTAATTGCATCCCACTAACCTCAAATTTTCCACCCTATATTTTTTTATCCCATCCTAGCCCATCCCATCAATCTATACTAGTCCATCCTATGTTCCATTAATCCCTTTGGTGTAGGGGCACCACTCTTTTCTATGTTTCTTCATTAAGTGTCTGATAGTGGTGTAGGAGTACCCATAGGTCTAAGGGACCTAGAATCATTTGTTACATTTTTTTTCTTTGTTTAATGTTGGAATAAGGTCTCATGGACCATTTCATTGCTTTGTAATAGGTCTCCTATGGATTTGGTGGACTTTTGGTGTTGATGAACAACTTTTTGTACAAACAAGGTCTCCATCCTCCTTTGTAAGTCTAGTGCATTTTGGAAAATTAAGCAAAAAGTATGCCTTGATGTAGCTAGACACTTGAGGGGAGTCATATTTTTCATTTTGAGGAGTTTTGGATGCCTTTCACACAATTTGGAGGTATCTTTGTAGTCAACTTGGCGAAAATTGGCTAAATTGCCTTAATTAGGCATTAAAGAGTAAAAAATGAAGTCTTTTTGTGTTTCCAATGGCCAATTGATTCAAATTTCAGTTGGAGGAAGTTGGAGGAGGTTGTAAGGCTTCATATATGCCTCTCTTGGTCGATTCAAGGCTATTATTAAAGTTTGGAAGAAGTTTTCAATAAAGAGTTTGTTGATTTTTGTGTTTTCTTGAAGAAATTGTTGATCTCGTACTTGGTACAGTCTGTACATGATGTTTCATGCTCCAAGCCTATAATGGTTGGATAGGTAATTGAATAAGCTTTCTTTTGTTATTGGAGTGATGAGATTCCATTGAGTATCAAGGGAGATATCTTAATTTTACTCCTAGGTGGTATGAAAACCCTCAAAATCAGGGTGTTGAGTGAATTATGGGTGTTTCTTCCATCCACACTTTGTAGAGTTGCTAAATCCTAGTGGAATGGAAATTATATTCTTGTACTATTAAGAGGGAGTGAGGTCTAAATCAATATATTGATATTTGTTTGTTGAAACCTAAGTGCTAGAGGGTTGTTGAACCTTGTTTTGTCCTAATGTGACATGATCCAAATTCTTTCAAGTTTTGTGGGTGGTCTAATTTGTGAACCCTAGGTGTGTGGGGGCTGATCATTTAAAGAATAATGGAGTTTATGACTCCTTGTAAGAGTATTTGAGAGAAGCGTTGAATTGGATTGTCTTTGCCATCCTAGTTGTGTGTTTAACTTCCCTACCACTCTACATCAGATAGGCAAGGTGTGTAAGGATGTTTTATTTGAGTCCAAGTTGAGTCTTAATAAGGTCCAATGTGACCATTCTATTGTAATTGATTAACTTTGAGGGGATTTTGTATTCATCTTGTAAGGTTTGAAAATCATGTGGAAGGAATTCTCAAAGTTGACAAGGGGTGTCAAGGTAGATAAGATGATGTTTTCTTGATTAAGTCATGATTTCTTAGTTGAAGAAGGTCTCATTAGACTATTTTTAATAGTTTAGGTGTTTAAGAGGGTCTAGGAAAATATAAAGAGTCAAAACTTGAAAGTGCTAAATTTGTGAGTTGCATAAATGCAACAAATTTGTAATGCAACAGTCATGAGAGGTTTAAAAAGTAGTTGTAAGGCTATTGGGCCTTGGTTTGATGAGGCGAAGCCTTTAAAAATGCATGAAAACACATTTATTAACGTTGGCTTGAAGTTTGAAGCATTGGAAATAAGTTTCAAGGGTTTGTGTTAAGTTTAAAGGTATGCTGCTTTGTAAATCTGGCCTAACTCATGGCTTAGGACAATGTTGAGGGTCTAATTTCAAGGGATTGGTCCAAAAGACTTGTACCTAGTTAAGAGATATGTTGTATAACTCTTAAATGGGTATCTTATCCACCTTTTTATTGTCAAGTGTTTTGGAAAGCATGGGAGTTAAAGGCCAAAAACTGAGTTTGCACTACTGCTAGGTTACATGGGTGAAAGTGAGAAGTTAGACTCCTGATTGTTGTCAAGCTTTGAGGATTGTTTGGATAACTCTAATAGGCCATTTTAACCTTGTTAGATCTCTCTTGAATGCAAGTTGACACTTTGAATTCATATTTTTCTCATGCTTGTCATATTTTTAAACTTCCTCCACCTGGTATACTTTTTCTTACATCTATATCATTTCCTTGGCTCTTGTTGAGAATTCAAAATTCCTTATCTAGCAATATATCACATTCATCCCTTATATTTATTTCCTTCTTTTTTTGAGATGTCAAAGTTTCCCATCATTTCATCCCTTTCCTTCAAACCCCATTCTTTTCACTTTCCTTTTTAGAGTCTTAGAATTGTCCTTATTTTCTTGTCTCTTACCTAAAATTTGATCTATGATAAGTAATTGGATTCATGAAGTAATTTTTATTTACAATATTTGATACTCCTATCTATTTTTAACTATTCACCTCACTTAACTCTTAAATTATCTCAAAGTTCACTTAATGATTATATCTATTGTGGAAAATTCTAGAAAGGGTTCTCTCCCATGTAGAAAACATTATTTGATATGTAGAAGTTGTCAAAACCAACTTCAAACTCCAAGATCACCTGCATGCAAATGGATACCTATCACAAGGAAGAGAATGGATGGAGAAAACAAACAAGGGTTTGAAGAAATATTCAACCACAAAAAAAGTATCGATTGATTGATAGATGGATATTTTACAAAGAGTACATATGCCTGATTATACAGGCAAGTGCTAAACCTAAAATGCAAAGGATGTTTCCAAGTGTTCAAATCACACTTCATGTGACAACAAGAAACCCTAACCAACTACCTAGGGAATGATAACAAGATGGAGATAAGTTCTAGAAAAGACAACTCATCTTCTAGAAGGGAATCTTATCTCAATAACTTTATTAAATGATTAAATGCAACTTAGGACTAATATGATTAATTAAAACCTAAGTTAACTTATGCTAGTGTAATACTTAATTAATTAATTACACTAACATAAAGGTATGCTGCTTTGTAAATCTGGCCTAATTCATGGCCTAGGATAGCGTTGAGGGTCTAATTTCAAGGGATTGGTCCAAAAGACTTGTATCTAGTTAAGAGATATGTTTAATAACTCTTAAATGGGTATCTTATCCACCTTTTGATTGTCAATTGTTTTCGAAAGCATGGGAGTTAAAGGCCAAAAATTGAGTTTGCACTACTGCTAGGTTACATGGGTGAAAGTGATAAGTTAGACTCTCGATTGTTGTCAAGCTTTGAGGATTGTTTGGATAACTCTAATAGGCCATTTTAATCTTGTTAGATCTCTCTTGAATGCAATTTGACACTTTGAATGAGTTTGAGCCCCCTCTCTGCATCACCCTTCTATTCCCATCCCATTACCCTCTCTTATTTCACCTTATGTTCCATTATCCCTTATTGGTCTTTATATCAACATGATACTTGAGATATTGTTTCATTTGCAGTTGTTGAAAAGAGATAGCCCTGGTGATGTTGGTGGCATGATGGACCATGGAGTTGTTGCAACAATAGCCATTTCTCATCCATTGAGAGAGGTATGGAATAGATTAGTTGATTTGACATTATATTTGCTCTTTTATGGTCTATTATAGAAAATTTTTACTATAATTTTATGTATTTTAATTTCTATCTTCATGGTTGCTACAGGTGGTTGTCACTCTAGATTGTGGATGTGGTGATGTTGTAAATGTGTATGATGACTATATGTATGTGGTAAGTGATTATATATTTTGTTATATGTCATTCCACAATTCAATTTCTATGTTTTAACATCTTTACTTTTAATTGTATCAGTTGAAGGTCCAGAGTGAAGAGAGGAGGACTAGAGAGCGTGTTTGAAAGATAAGAGAAGCAATAGTCACTTCATCCAGCCAAATTTCAAAGGCAGCACAGAATCTATTTCCTTCCCCTAAAGGGAAATGACTATGTAGTAGTGTTGTTTGTTGTATGCCTATGTGGCATTTTGGAACATATGTTTTGTACTATCGATATATATACGTGATATTTTATGTCCATATGGCTCCTTTGTACTAAGCCTATATGGTTTTTTTGGATATATTGTATATACTTTTATCAATATATATCATTGTATAGCCTTTCAGATTTTTGATTAAAGAAACTCTTATTTGGTTGTACTGCCATTCTTGAATGATGCTATCATGTGTATCGTGTAAGTTGTATGCTTGAATTTTGTAGGCATGGATTTTGTTTACATATAATGCTTAATTAATTACCGCCGAATACTCAATAAGCCCCATCTAAAGCGTATTGTATAAATAAGCTCCATTCGTGGTGGTTTGTATCTTTTGGAATGCTTCAATTACTTGTGCCTCACTGATGCAGAGGCAAGGAGGCTCAAACCCAATCAATCTGACAACCTTCCTTCAAGGGGCTCCTAACAAGATTAATACAACCTATTTTGACAAATCTACACAACCTCAAAGCCCCATCAAACCAAACTCTTCATTCAACACCTTACCCAACAATCCACCCTTGTAACACTCAAAACCCGGTCCAAGCCTAATTTCTCCCAACCTTTCCAAAACACCTAACCATTTAAAGGTGGATTAAGATACCCTTTTCAGGGTTACACAACATATGTCAAAACCAATAGTAACTCTTTTGGACCAACATGAACTTTCAATACACCTCCCTCGCTCTAGGCTTCATAATTAGGCCTAATTTCAAATGGAACCCCCTCACAAACTCATCTCCAAACCAAGGAAACTTGAAGTAGTCTTAGGGATGCTCACCAAACTCAGGATTCTCCCATTTTAAGAGCCCCAATAACTTGTTCTATTCCTCTACTCACAAACCCTCTTAAACCTTCACAAAAACAAGGGTTTTAAAGAAACTCATAACTCCAAACCTCCCCCAATCCTTCCAAAGGTCCAAACACCCTGTTCAATAAAAACCACCTAAGCCTTGGTAGTTTTCTTTTCCTTTGCGGCTACGCCTTAGTTTTGTATGCTCACTATCCTCGGAGCTCGCCATGTGGCTGCCTCTTGAGGCTTTTTGCTTTGACTTCACTTCGCTTTTCAGCAATCTCTGTCTGCATGCCACATGGCTCGCGCTCTTGCTTTTCTGAGTCGGGCCTGCCTTGTTCTTTAATTTTGCTCAGAGCTCTCCACATGGATCTCTCTCATAGATTTCTGCTGGGCGTTCTTCCTGCTTTCTACCGAGCTCCGTCTGGGTGACACATGGCATTTCTGTTCCTGCGTCGGTTACCTTGGAAATGCTGACGGATCTTTTGTGCTTCCCACTGTCGCGTGTCCTCTCCTATTGCTGCATGGTTTGCTGTTTCGTATCATGGCCTCGTTGGTGTGTTGCTGATCGATGGATGTTTACTGTGGCGGTTCGAGATCATCTGGGCCGAGGATCACCGTGCGTGGTCTACTCTTTCATGATGCATTTTTAAGAGGTGGGATGGCCAATATATGGTGCCCGATTTACTTTTATTAGGTAGTTGATTAAGTTTATTAAAAACTCCCAAGAACTGGGAAGTAAGCCTCGTGTAATAGTTGCTTTTAATTCAAAGACTTCAGACTGTGCCAAATAGATTCAACCTTTCTATTTTCAAGCGTTGGTTGGAACTATTGACCTGTGCTGTTATCTTCATTTTGTATGAATGCCTATTCTTCAGTTTTTGTAACCTCTTATAACTGGAATGAATATAGATCATGTTTCTATTACTCTTCTGTGTTAATACAAAGTTATGCTTGATTACATTATACAAATTAGAGGGTATTTTTGCATGACAAGTGCTTTTGAGAAAATTATCTTAAATAACAGCAATTTAGTGATTCGGGCCTTTACATTACGCACTATGCTCTGATGAAGTTGTCTAAAGATTTGGCACATTGCCCGTAGTGTAAATTTTACATTCTTGCAATCTCCCTTACCTTTTACTTCACCCATTAAGCGAAGAGCCGGCTTCGATAAAATCTCGGAGGTTATTTAGCTAGCGCATAATGTCCCCCAATAGTTAAATTTCCCATAAGGTTGCTGCTACATGCAAAATATTGCATCAACACACCCCACAATACCTCTACCCTAACTTAAAAGACACTCACAATCCCATTCCTTTCAGTATTTCTCAGATTCACTACTTGAGTTCCTTACTTTCATGGTGGAAAGACCCCTGAACAACATTAGAACTTCACACCCCACTGATTTTATTCATTCTCTCGACCTACAAAGTATTCATACACCAAAATAATCATGGTACAGGCCAATCCACTGAGCCATAGGGTCAGAATAGTAGGTTGATTGGCTAAAGTGTCATGGTGTTGCCCTCAAAACCCCTAACACAAAAAAAAGAGCAGTAACCAAGTTTGTTGATCCCACACACACCAACGGTGGATTTAAACCTTTAGAAGAGATGTAAAGAGAGTAAACACATATTCAATCAAGTATCCAAAGCCTCAAGTCATGATAGACTTGTACGGGCCTATGCAAGGCAAATAAAATTTAGGAAAACAAAGAAAACCAATGATCAATGTTTTCAAAAGTATATTTTCTTATTATAAACTGAACAAAATCAACCCTCAACTCAGGGTATTACATAAATATATCTTGATACCACCTTCCAACTACCCCTTGAGTTGATCAACCACCATAACTACCCTTTGTTAGAATTCTAAGATGGCAGTTTGCCAATTTTTCTCTTAATTACCATTCATTTGCAACTTGATTTTTCAAATACCACCTAACTGACCTATTAAGCCATTTAAATGCAATTGCAAATGGTCATTGAGACCTTATTATAAGGGAAAACATAAGACCCAAGCCTACACTATACCCTATCCATCTGGAGCACATTGCCAACATGGTATAAAATGGACAACTTGTTTACATTACATATCATCTCGGCATATTTTGCAACTTCCTCGTTGCATATAATTTAAAGATCTTCAAATTCATTTGATGAACCTCTAAGGCTCATGTTTCTTTCATGCTAAGGTGATGGTGCCCCTACACCATACACCCCCCCATAGAGAGACTCTTGTCCCAAGAGTGAAAGCTTGCTCCATGCCTCCACTTTGCTGCTCCATACGTGTCCAAATTTGATGTGGGGTTTCTCCTGATCCTTGGATCAAAATTTGGTACTGCTCCACTCCTCATACCTACAATCAAACAAAATTTAGCAACACAGTTCCCTAATTTCTTCCTTGTTCCACCTTCATGCTTGTACCCATCCACCTTAGCATGTACACTTTGCCCTCTTGTTATTGCCATCAAATCTCTACACCTTTGTTCCTTTACTATGATCGGACCTTCAGGTTTCATGTCCTTTGTCTTCCTTGTCTCATGACTCACTGTCTTCTTGTTTTCCACTCCACCAAACTCTATCTTAATGCCTACTGACTATCCATTGACCTGCTGCAATACCACTGGACATCTAACTGTCCCTACAAACACATTATTGTATCAATGGGTTATTTTTCAGGTTTTGGATTTAACATGATTAGATTAAATAAAACCCAAAGAGGATTATGAAGCACAAAGAAAGCATAAAACAAGAACGATTATACCAGATATTCATTGAAGCTTCCATGATTCACCTCCATAACACCTCCTAGCTTGCAGTGTATGATTGTTGCCCTCAAATTTGTGTGTGTGAGAAAACGATTGTGACCAAGCCCTATGCAATTTTTGAAGGATTTGAATGACAAAAGACTATGAAAAATGACTATGCCTATGAGAAAATAATTAAATCAGCTAAAATGCAAAGTAAATTCTAAATATAATGAAGTGATTCAATAATAATGATAAAGTGGTTCTAAATATGAAGTGGTGCCCTAAATTGTGAGCAAAATTGACATTTTATAAAAAATGCAATTTTGGATGGAGGGACGAGACTAAAAGCTGACAAAGCCTAAAATCAGTGGACGAGATTTCATGTGACAATCCCTAATTAGGGTTAGGGAAAGATTGTTAAATGAGTGGTCAAGATGTCATTTGATAAAATAAAATCGGTAGTCGAGAATAAATGTGATAATTAGTCAAAAAGATAAAGATTTTCAAAAATCAAGAAGATAAAGACTGTTTGATTTGTAAAACTCGAAAAATCAATAAGATAAGAGGTTAACTGAAAAGCAGTTTTTTTGAAAATCAAGAATTTGCTCAATTACTTGATTTTTGGAAGAAGATTACCATTTTGAATTAAATTATTTCAAAATAAGGATTTTATGTGACAATAAATAATCTTTTTCAGATTATGTACTAAAATGAACTCACATTTAATAAAACGAAATCATTTTAAATAATTTCATTTATTTCAAATGAGAGGAATGTTCAATTAGGTAATTAAATAATTAAAGATAATCATTTAATTTAGAGGATTAAGACCAATAATTAAATAAATTAATAAATTCATTTAATTATGAGAATTAGTGACATATTAAATAAACAAATAAAATTCATTTATTTAATAATCATGAAGAATCAATGAATAAAGGTAATTAAATAAATTAATAAATTTATTTAATTGTAAGAAGACAATAGACAATTAATGATGTATTGAATAAATAAATATAATTTATTTATTTAATAATCATGAAGAATACAATAGACATGAATTAATTAAATAATAATGAATTACTTAATTAATAGTCGAACATGGACCAAAGACATAATTACATGTTGTAATTATGCTAGGATGAAAAGTGGTAAAATAGTGCTTGGGAGCCTAGGTCATTTTTATGTGTCTACAATTATCAAACTCATCTTGCCTTTCCAAAGACTCTTTCCCCTCACTCTGCTCTTTACCAGTCTGAACCACTTTCCTACTCAACTCCTTATGCCATACAAAGGCATGCTTCACCCTATCCTCATGCAAACCACACATTTCCTTCTTACCCACTATCTGAGCATTACTCAGTTGTTCTCCTCCTACTGTTCCATCCTCATGAACATACTCTAGACCTGCAAACAAATTGGTCTTGCTACCCTCAAGCCCTAAAGGCTCTTTCTTCCCAAACATCACTACCTTAGACTTACCCTTATCCCTTCCACTTGTTTTCAATGGAAGCAACTTAAAACTTTTATTATCCTTCTTGATGGTATATGTGTTCTCCCAGCCATCATATATAGACCTCCTATCAAATTTCCAAGGCCTCCCTAAGAGCACATGACAACAACCCATTGGAGAAATATCACATAGAACCCTATCCTTATATTCCCCAATCTGAAATTCAACATATGCTTTCTCTTTTACCACCAAAGTTTGATTATCATTGACCCAAGAGAATCTATAAGGTGCTTCATGAGGTAATTTTTCCAAACTCAACTTGTCCACCTTTTCCCCAGACACTAGATTATCTTGAGAACTAGAATCAATGACAACTTGACACACTTTACCTTTTCTTTTACATGTATTTCTTAATAGTCTCCTTCTTTGACTCAAATCTTCCTCCTTGGATGCTTACAACACATTCCTTCTTATCATGAGTGCCTCTCCTTCTTCTGATGTAAGGTTCACAACAGGTGAATACCCAAGAGAGAAAGACTTGAGAGGGAAAGAATTTATTCAGTTATATGGGAAGACCTAAGAGATGGAGTGGGAGAGAGATAGAGGGATTGAGAGAGAGAGGGAGGGAGGTAGAGAGAGAGGGGGTAGGAGGGAGAGACTTGAGAGAGAGAGAGGGGGAGGGAGAGGTGGGAGGGAGAAACCTAAGAGAGAGAGAGGGAGAGATGGTGGGAGGGAGACACCTGAGAGAAGGAGAGGGAGTCAAAGTGGGAGAGAGGTAGGGTGGGAGGTAAGTGAGACTTGATAGAGAGGGCATTGGAGTGACACTAATTAGTGTAGGTAGCATGGGAGGGAGTGAGACCCAAGAGAGATAGACTTGAGAGGGAAATAATTTATTCAGTTATATGGTGGGGGGAAGACCTAAGAGAGGGAGTGGGAGAGAGATAAAGGGAGTGAGAGAGAGAGGGAGGGAGTGGGAGAGAGAGAGGGGGGTAGGAGGGAGAGACTTGAGAGAGATAGAGAGAGGGGGAGGGAGAGGGTGTGGGAGGGGGAAACCTAAGAGAGAGAGGGAGAGAGGGTGGGAGCGAGACACCTGAGAGATGGAGAGGGATTCAAAGTGGGAGAGAGGGGGTGGGAAGGAGAGATCTAAGAAAGTAGGGTGGGAGGTAAGTGAGGCCTGACAAAGAGGGATTGTGAGAGAGGGCATTAGAGTGACACTAATTAGTGTAGGTAGAATGGGAGGAAGTGAGACCCAAGAGAGACAGACTTGAGAGGGAAAGAATTTATTCAGTTATATGGTGGGGGGTGTTGGGTCTCAAAAATGCAGGTTTTAATCACGAGAGGTTGCCAAGCTCTCACAACATTTTTAGCCAACGTACAAGGCCAATTAATATAATTGAACCTTCTACTCTTTAGGCTCTGCTAAACCTGGGTGGGTGCACCTATGTGTATGTTGTAGGTTTGAAATATATTTCCCACTCAATCAATCTATTCACAATGGCAATTGGAAGTGAATAGATAGAATCATGACTAATACTCCTACTGCATAAAAGAAAGAATTTGAATATGTTGTTTATTATGAATTTTATCATCTGGGTTGTGATAGATCAGTGCCTTCTATCCACATGGGCAATGGAGTGAAAAATCAAAAATTGTATGTGTTTCCCTCTTTGGCTTAACTCTAGTTGTTAGGCACTTTGAAAATTCTATGACTGGCATAAAACTTCACTAAATTTATGACTTTCATAAACTATGCTGGAATGTTTCTTCACCTGGTTCTTCTTTAACTATCCAAAATAAATCCTTAAATCACTGTGACTTATTGAAAGAATTTAATTCTGACTTGTAGACACTAATCAATTAAATCACACAAAGTGGGAATACATTTTGACAAATCAGAAATATACTTGATACACTGATTCTAACTACTGTCCTCTCCTCCTTCATAGATTTTTTGAAATATTTATATAGTAAATCCCAAGGGTCATGACCCTTCACTTTCCTGTTACAACCATTTTACATTCTTCGATAGAAATTAAAATATTTAATTGGATTTCCTTATCGGCAAATTAAATATTTTAACATAGCTCTGCATTTTTGTTTTATTTTTAAAAAAATTCCCTCTCTTTATATTTTTTATACACTGCCACAAAGCTTCCTTCTATGCCTCCCACTCTACTGCAGTCAACATTATGTCTTCCCACGATGTGGTGGTGTTTGACTTTGATTACATCTTTCACCGTTAACTGCCTTACCGCGGTCTTTGATCCGACTACCAGCAGTACAACGGTAACAATTGTTGTTCCATTCGCCATCCACCGCACCACCGCAGTCACTGTGATGACCACCAGAGGTACCATGGTAATCCACCGTGACCGTCAGCCTCGCCATTATCCCCACATCCACCATGATATCGCGGTCTCCATTATGACCGGTGGTAGTACCACGGTGACCGTTCATTAACCGCCACCTTGTCGGATGTCTTTGTTCACCGCACCACTGCGGTCACTGTTCTGACCATTGGCACTATCATAGTGGCTACCTTGACTATTGGCTCACTGCTTACACTAACCTAGCTGACTATTTACCATGCCACCATGATCTATTTGAGGATATCTACGGTGTAGCGGTAACATTTATGATGATTGTGCTTAACTGCCACTACCATACTGCGAGCCACTTTGCAAAAGGCTGCAATAGAGCAGTGAAGGCTATGAAGGGTAAATGATGGCGGTAAAAGGTATTTTAACATTATGGATGGGGGTAAAATGAATTATTATGAAAAGGTAGGAAAATAATGAGTTTAAATGAGTAAAACCCCTTAGTTTTTTTAATGGAAAATTTGGGTTCTAACAGGGGGGAAGACCTGAGAGAGGGAGTGGGAGAGAGAGAGAGGGAGTGAGAGAGAGAGGGAGGGAGTGGGAGAGAGAGAGAGGGGGTAGGAGGGAGAGACTTGAGAGAGAGAGAGGGGGTAGGAGGGAGAGACTTGAGAGAGAGAGAGGGGGAGGGAGAGGGCACGGGAGGGAGAAACCTAAGAGAGAGAGAGGGAGAGAGGGTGGGAGGGAGACACCTAAGAGAAGGATAGGGAGTCAAAGTGGGGGAGAGGGGGTGGGAAGGAGAGATGTAAGAAAGTAGGGTGGGAGGTAAGTGTGGCCTGACAAAGAGGGATTGTGAGAGAGTGCATTGGAGTGACACTGATTAGTGTAAGTAGCGTGGGAAGGAGTGAAACTTGTTGAGAAATGTGTCTCAACTTCCAGCTTGAAGTACTCGTTTTCATGCCTTGGTGAAATTTTGTGTTTTCTTCCCCTTACTGTCTTGTTAAATTTGTTCTGTTAGAGGCAAAACCAGGATGGAGCTTTGTTTCAGGTTTAGTTCATGTTCCCGTTCTGGCTCCGCTTCCTACTTTTATTTCTCTTCGCTTCTCTTTCCTTTGATCTGGTGGAGGCGGAACTGGGTTGGAACCCGACTCTGAACTTTCAATTAATTCCTTGTTCTTGTTCCCACTCCAGCTTTGGTCTCCACTTTCTTGGCTGGTTTCTTGTTCCCATCTGGCTCCGGCTTCGTCTTCAGTCTCCGCTTTCTTGGCTGGTTCCTTGTTCCCGTTCTAGCTCCAGCTCTAGCTCTGGTCTCCACTTTCTTGGCTAGCTCTTTGTTCCCATTTTGGCTCCGGCTCCAACTTCGGTGTCCTCTTTTTTGGCTGGTTCCTTGTTCCCATTCTAGCTCCAACTCCAGCTTCAATCTCTGTGGTGGCCTTGGCGGTTATTGCCTTACCGCAAGTGGTGGGTCCTCTCACTGCAGTAGTGTGGTGAGACTGCCTGCAGTTGGGTTTGGCAGTTACCACCATATCGTAGACAGTCAAGTGACTAGCCACGGTGGCTGCGGTAAGACCGCCAGTGGCCTGGCTGGCGGTTACTGCCATACCGTGGATAGTGAAGTGACTGGCCATGGTGGCCATGCTAAGACCACCAGCGGTCAGCCAAGATGGCTATCGCCATACCGTAGTTATTCCTTGTCAGTTTTGTGGTAGTGTGATAAAGAGGAGGGCAGAGATCAGAGCTCGACCGGGGTGAGCTCGGTCAAGCTTACCGCCATACCGCAAGTCGAACTCAGCAGGGTTACGGTAGCGCCGTAAGAGCTTGAAGCTTGGTCAACTGAGTTTGACCGGTTGGACCAAAAAGTCATGATCGACAACAAATGATGAAAGGACATGTGGCTCAGTGTCAGAGCGATGATTGGTTAGAAACCAAAATAGTTATTGCAGCAGGTGCTAGTCGACTCAGGGTGGCGAACTGAACCCGATTTTGAGTGATGGCATTAATGCCTAGGTGGCTTGATGCAGAGAGTTTAGCATGGGCAGATCAATTATGTGATTGGATAATAGATTCATGAACTTGATGGTCGGCGCTTGGATGGTTAGAATTGATTGCAACATATGACTTAAGTAAGTCGAGTATGTGATTGCAAGAAAGAGATTTTTTCGGTTCGAACTGTATGTTAGTGATAACATTGTAACAGTGAGATAATTTTTTCTAGAAGTACTATTGTGAGCTGATCAGAGAAGACTGTATATTGTATGTAACCATTTCTGTTACTGTAATACAATTGTCTTGACTTTTTGTGGTGGGTTTTTTACTTGTAAAGGTTTTCCCACGTATATCTTGTGTCAACTGTGAATGCTCAATTTTGTTATCTATTTTTTTTTATTGGTTGTATTCTTCTCAAGTAAGTTTAGAAAGCTATTAGAAACTATTTATGCTCTTCTCCTCTATTGTATTAGTGTTAAGGGAATGTATTCCGCACTGTTGGGTCATTAGATGCATCTCATTTTTCCCTTCAAGTGGTATCAGAGCCTGGCTAGTTGTGTTATCCTTGTAGGAAAGATCAGTTTTTTGTGCTAATACTGTTTCAGTGGGAGTCTTGCATTGTTGAAACTTGTTTGTGTTTGAGATGGCGAGTACATCAAGTAGAGTAGATATTGAAAATTTCAATGGAAATAACTTTGAGCTATGGAAAATCAAGATAGAAGACTTGCTTGTGGATAGAGACCTCTAGATTGCAGTGTCTAGAACTAAGCCACAAAGTACGATGTAAGAAGCTTGGGATCTTGCTGATAGGAAAGCAAGAGGTTTGATAAGACTGAGTCTAGCTGATTTTGTACTCCTGAATGTCCATGAGGAGCAGTCTACAACTTCATTATGGAAGAATCTTGGTGATATTTATCAGGGAAAGTCTTTGGTAAATAAGTTATTCCCGAGGAAGAAGTTGTACTCCTTGAAGATGGAAGAAGGTGCATCTATTGTAGACCATCTAAACTCATTTAATATGAGTGTTAATCAGCTAACATTTGTAGGTGTAAAGATAGAGGAGGAGGATCATTGCATGCTCCTATTGTGTTTGTTACCTAACAGTTGGGATCATCTTGTGATGGCCATTGGAAGCACTATCGTTGCTTTCAAGATGGAAGACATTGTTGCCTCATTTCTATTTGAAGAGATGTGGAGGAACTCTTTAGAGATGGCCAAAGAGGCTCTTGTTGTTCGAGGAAGACCAAAGGAGAAAGGCAAGAAGAAGGACAAGAAGTCAAAATCCAAATCTGCAGGGAGATCAAAGTCTCCTGGTAAAAAGTTAAAGGTGAGATGCTGGAACTATGGGCAACCTAGTCATATTCAGAAGGACTGCAAGGAGAAGAAGAAGAAGAATGCTCTGACAATGAATCTTCTCAAAGTGATGTAGATGCCTTCATTGAAGCAGCCTTGACAACTCAGGCATCAAATGATGTCTAGTTGGTTGACTCGGGTGCATCCTTTCACATGACATCCAATAGAGAATGGTTCTCTAAATACAAAAAGTATGATGGTGGAAAGGTATACTTGGCAAGTGATTCAACATTGGAGATAGTTCGTAGAGGAAGAGTCAGAATTCAGTTTCCCGATGGGAGAGTCAAAGGTATTGGTGGTGTACTTCACATACCAGGTCTGGCTCAAAATCTTCTTTCTATCAATAAGTTAAATGATGCTGGTGTAGAAGTTTCTTTCTCAAGTAAGGGATGCAAATTGGCTAGAGGTGCAATGGTGCTAGCTAAGGGTGTTCGTACTGGCACTTTGTACAAGTTGGATGCACGTCCTGTTCTTTGTAACAATTCCTCTGTAAAGTCATGCAATGTTGCACCTGTAGAGAAAGATGAAGACACTTCTATGTCAGCAAATGCTTTGGAGGTAAAACTCCCAATTGAGAAAACTATGCTATGGCATCATAGACTTGGTCACATGGGTGAGAAAGGTTTAAAAACCTTGAAGAATAAAATCTTGTAGAAGGGCTTGATGATTGTAACCTTGAGTTTGATTTTTGTGAACATTGTATCTATGGAAAACAACACCGTGTTTCATTTTTTTCTAGTCCTCACAAATCTTTTGGTATACTGAATTATTTTCATTCTGATGTGTTTGGTCCTGTTAATGTTCCTTCATTATCGAAGTCTAGGTATTATGTTTCTTTTATTGATGACAGTTTGAGAAGGGAATTTGTATACTTTATTAAAAGTAAATCAAAAGTGTTCAGTCGGTTTAAAGAATTTAAATCTTTGGTAGAGAATCAGACTGGAGGGAAAATCAAATGTTTGAGGACAAACAATGGTGGTGAATTTTGTTCTAGAGATTTTGAAAGGTATTACACTGATCATGGAATTAAACGGCATAAGAAAACACCTTACACTCCACAACAAAATGGAGTTGCTGAAAGGTTGAACAGGATGCTGATGGAAAAGGAAAGGAGTATGCTAAGGGGTGCTGGTCTGGAGCAAAAGTTCTGGGTTGAGGCTGTGGCTACAACATGTTATCTAATAAATAGATCTCCTTGCTTTGCTCTTGTTGACAAGACACCTTTGGAAGCATGGTCTAGTAAGAAGCCCTCTCTGAGGCATGTCCATGTGTTTGGCTGTGAGGCATATGTCTATGTGCCAAATGAAAAGAGATCTAAATTGGATAACAAGGCTATCAAATATATTCTCATCAGCTATGGAATTGGTGTGAAAGGATACAATCTTTGGAACCGTGTTACTGAGAAGGTTTTGTACAGTAGGAGTGTGATATTTCATGAGCTAAAACCTTCAGTAAGTGATCAACAGCTTGGGATAGATTAGAGTGATGAGAAGAAGGACGTAGTTGAAATCCCACAAACTCCAGAAAGGGAAGAGCTGTAGGTGGACCTGAGACTGAGGAGAGCTCAAGCAGCTCTGGAAGTTCTGATGATGAAGAACAACCTCAGCTTGTAAGAAGATCTACACAAGAGAAAAGGCAACCTGAAAGGTATGGTTTCTCTATGTTAGATTCAAACTGTGCCTATGCTTAATTACTAGCACTAATGAACCTAGGACTATTAAAGAAGCAATCAACATGGCTGATTAAAATTCTTGGCTAGAAGCCATGAATGAAGAGATGGATTCTTTAAAGAAGAATGAAACCTGGAATTTGGTACCACTGCCTAAAGGGCGAAAGCCTATTGGTTGTAAGTGGATATTCAAAAAGAAAATAGGCCTTGATGGCAGTGTTGAGAAGTATAAGGCAAGATTGGTTGCAAAGGTATTTTCTCAAATTAAGGGAATTGATTATGTAGAGATTTTTTCCCCTGTAGCAAAGCTGACATCCATCAGATTTATGTTATCATTGGTAGCTATGTATGATTTTGAAATTGAGCAGATGGATGTGAAGACAACGTTTCTCCATGGTGAGCTGGAAGAAGAAATCTACATGTCCCAACTTGAACATTTTGTTGAAAGAGGTAAACAAAATCTGGTTTGCAAGTTAAATAAATCTCTCTATGGTTTAAAGAAATCTCCTAGAATGTGGTACTAGAATTTTGACACATTTGTGTTGTCAATTGGATTAGTGAGATCAAAATATGATCATTGCATTTATTATAAATCTGAGAATGATCGTGTGCTTGTTATTACCTTGTATGTGGATGATATGTTATTCATTGGAAATAGCAAGACTATGATTTCTGATCTTAAATCTCAGTTGTTTGCAAAGTTCGAAATGAAAGATCTTGGTGCAACTAGGTACATTCTTGGAATGGAGATTACCAGGGACAAAACAAGTAGAAAGCTTTGGGTCAGTCAGAGTAAGTATGTAAAAATAGTTCTGGAGAGGTTTAGCATGGATGACTGCAAGCAGTTTGTTGTT
The DNA here is from genome assembly GCA_007115665.2 of Sequoiadendron giganteum. Taxonomy (NCBI): domain Eukaryota; kingdom Viridiplantae; phylum Streptophyta; class Pinopsida; order Cupressales; family Cupressaceae; genus Sequoiadendron; species Sequoiadendron giganteum. Next base: position 143,082,905 of record CM021104.1, read on the forward strand.
CCAATCATGCATGGAATGAAGCTATTTGTTGAATACTGTCCAAAGTCTGCTACTGAGATGGAGGACATGACTAGTGTGCCTTATGCAAGTGTTGTTGGTAGTTTGATGTATGCTATGATCTGTACAAGACCAGACATTGCCCAAGCAATGGGAGTTCTAAGACAATTTATGGAAAATATGGGAAGATCACATTGGGATGCTGTGAAGAGAGTATTTAGGTATTTGAAGGGGACTTTAGATTATGCACTATGTTACCATGGCAATTTGGTTGCATCACAAAGGACTCTTAGCATTCATGGGTATGTTGATTCAGATTAGGCAGGGGATATTAACAATAGGCGATCCACTAGTGGATACACTTTCATGCATAATGATGGATCAATCAGTTGGATGATCAAGTGATAGGTTGTAGTTTCTTTATCCATGATAGAGGCAAAGTACATGGCTGCGACTCACCCCTATAAAGAGGTTATTTGGTTAAACTATTTGCGTTCAAACATTGGATTCAATGTTGGGAAAATTTAAATTTGATGTGACAATCAAAGTGCCATTTTTTGGGCAAAGAATCCAACCTTTCATGCCAGGACCAAGCACATTGATGTGCAATATCACTTCATGAGGGATATGGTTGAAGATGGCAAGATCAATTTGGAAAAGGTCGACACCTTGAAGAATGTTGCAAACGCTTTAACGAAGCCGGTTAGCATAGACAAGTTCAGATGGTGTGCCAAATCGATGGGCCTTGGGGCCTATGTCAAACAATAAGTTTCAAAGTCATGAGGAAGCTGGAAGTATTCGCCAAGTGGGAGCATGTTGAGAAATGTGTCTCAACTTCCAGCTTGAAGTCCTCGTTTTCATGCCTTGGCGAAATTTTTTGTTTTCTGCCCTTTACTGTCTTGTTAACTTTGTTCTGTCGGAGGCGGAACCGGGATGGAGCTTTGTTCCGAGTTCAGTTCCCGTTCCCATTCCGGCTCCCCTTCCTACTTTTGGTTCTCTGCGCTTTGCTTTCCTTTATTCTGGTGGAGGTAGAAATGGGTTGGAACCCAACTGTGAACTTTATGTTAATTCCTTGTTCCCATTCCTGCTCTGGCTCTAGCTCCAGTCTTCGCTTTCTTGGCTGGTTCCTTGTTCCTGTTCTGGCTCTGGCTCCGGCTACGGTCTCCACTTTCTTGGCTAGCTCCGGCTCTGATCTCTACTTTCTTGGTTGGTTCCTTGCTCCCATTCTAGCTCCGACTCCGACTCTAATCTTTGCTTTCTTGGTTGGTTCCTTATTCTCGTTCTAGCTCCGGCTCTGGCTTTGGTCTCTGTGGTGGCCTTGGTGGTTACTGCCTCACCACAAGTGGTGCGTCCTCTCACCATGATAGTGAGGTGAGACCGCTTACGATTGGGTCTAGCGGTTATTGCCATGGACAGTCAAGTGGCTGACCGCGGTGGCCACAATAAGACCGCCAATGGCCTAGCTAGTAGTTATCGCCATACCGCAAATAGTCAAGTGACTAACCACGGTGGTTGCGGTAAGACCGCCAGCGATTAGCCAAGATGGCTACCGCCATACCACGGTTAGTCCTTGTCAGTGTTGTGGTAGCACGGTAGAGAGGAGGGCAGAGCTCGGTGGTGTCATGGGGTGAGCTTGGTCGAGCTCACCGCCATACCGCAAGTCGAACTTGGTAGGGCTACGGTAGCGCAGTAAGAGCTCGGATGAGCTCGGAGCTCAGTCAGCCAAGTTTGATCGGTTGAACCAGAAAGTCATGAGTGATAGCGAATGATGAAAGGACATGTGGCTCAGTGTCAGAACGATGATTGATCAGAAACCAAAATAGTTGTTGTAGCAGGTGCTAGTCAACTCAGGGTGGTGAACTGAACCCGATTTTGAGTGATGGCATGAATGCCTAGGTGGCTTGATGCAAAGAGTTCGGCATGGGCAAATCGATTGCATGACTGGATGATAGCTTCATGAACCTGATGGTTGGCGCTTGGTTGGTTAGTATTGATTGCAACGTATGACTTAAGTAAGTCGAGTACGTGATTGCAAGAAAGAGATTTTTTCGGTTCGAACTGTATGTTAGTGATAACATCGTAATAGTGAGATAATTTTTTCTGGAAGTACTATTGTGAGCTGATCAGAGAAGATTTTATATTGTATGTAACTGTTTATGTTACTGTAATACAATTTTCTTGACTTTGTGTGGTGGGTTTTCTACCTGTAAAGGTTTTCCCATGTACATCTTGTGTCAACTGTGAATGCTCAATTCTGTTATCTATTTTTTTTATTGGTTGTATTCTTCTCAAGTAAGTGTAGAAAGCTATTAGAAACTATTTATTCTCTTCTCCTTTATTGTATTAGTGTTAAGGGAATGTATTTTTCACTGTTGGGTCATTAGATCCATCCCATTTTTCCCTTCAAGACCCAAGAGAGATAGACTTGAGAGAGAAATAATTTATTCATTTATATGGTGGGGGGGAAGACCCAAGAGAGGGAGTGGGAGAGAGATAGATGGAGTGAGAGAGAGAGGGAGGGAGTGGAAGAGAGAGAGAGGGGGTAGGAGGGAGAGACTTGAGAGAGAGGGGGGGAGGGAGAGGGCATGGGAGAGAGAAACCTAAGAGAGAGAGGGAGAGAGGGTGGGAGGGAGACACCTGAGAGATGGAGAGGGAGTCAAAGTGGGAGAGAGGGGGTGGGAAAGAGAGACCTAAGAAAGTAGGATGGGAGGTAAGTGATGCCTAACAGAGAGGGAGTCAAAGTAGGAGAGAGGGGGTGGGAAGGAGAGACCTAAGAAAGTAGGGTGGGAGGTAATTAAGGCCTGAAAAAGAGGGATTGTGAGAGAGGGCATTGGAGTGACATTGATTAGTGTAGGTAGCATGGGAGGGAGTGAGACCCAAGAGAGAAATACTTGAGAGGGAAAAAATTTATTTAGTTATATGGTGGGGGAGGGGAAGAGCTGAGAGAGGGAGTGGGAGAGAGAGGGAGTGGGACCCTTAAATC